>CAUYQG010219072.1:0-11403 GCA_963574415.1 Tarsius wallacei | reverse complement strand
CTGGTCTCATTTTTCTTCTAAGACTCCCTTTAACATTTCTTCTAGTCTGGGCCTACCACTAATAAATTCTTTCAAGCCGGGCTCGGTGGCTCAGCCTGTAATCCCGCACTTTGGGAGGCTGAGGTGAGTGGATTGCCTGAGTCCGCGGGTTCAAGACCCGCCTGGGCAACTTGGCGAGACAAGAAATAAAATAAATAAATACAATAAATAAAAAATTAGCGGGGGCATGGTAGTGCATGCCTGTAGTTCCAGCTACTTGGAAGGCTGAGGTGGAAGGATCGCCGGAGCCCAGTAGGTTGAGGCTGCGGTGGCTGGGAGCGGCCACTGCACTCCAGTCTGGGCGACAGAGTGAGACTCCAATTCAAAAAATAAAATTAAATAAATAAATAAATAAATAAATAAATAAATAAATAAATTCAAATCTTGTATATTGGAAAAAGTCCTTATTTATCTTCAATTTTAAAATATATTTTCACTCAATAAAGAGTTAATGTTTTTGGCCAGGCATAGTGACTCACGCCTGTTATCCCAGCACTTTGGGAGGCTGAGGTGGGAGGTTTGCTTGAGCCCAGGGGTTCGAGATCAGCCTTGGCGACTTGGTGAGACCTCGTCTCTACAATAAATCAAAAAATTAGTGGGGTGTGGTCACGCGTGCTTGTAGTTCCAGCTACTTGGAAGGCTGAGGTGGAAGGATTGCCTGAGCCCAGCAGGTTGAGGCTACGGTGGCCAGGAGTATGCCACTGCACTCCAGCCTGGGTGACAGAGTGAGACTCCTACTCAAAAAGAAAAAAAAAACTAATGTTTTTGAAAATTGTAATATTTTTGAATGTTGCTCTACTATCTTCATTTTTCATTGTTTCTAATAAGAAATCTACTCTCATCTTTCTTCTTTTTGTAGTATTCCTGACATATGCTCAATATAAATATTTCATAGTCAGATGTCTTGATATTTTCCTATATATTTTCTTCCTTTGTTTTTATTCTCAAAAACAGCTTCCCCAGAGTTCAGTCCCACCAAGTTCTCATTTTTCTGTGCCTCACACTCCATAGACAGCAAAACTGTCAGAAGAGATTTTTCAGGCTGATTATCCTTCTAATCCAACCGGGCTCACTTTGTTGTGTGGGGATTGGGATATTTTCTGCAGTTGGTCTCTGGAATTCATTGGTTGCTTTATGAGGAGCTATTTTCCTGAAACTCTGATCTCAGAGCACCCCGACATGCCAACCAGGGCCAGCTGGATGTGGGGCCGAGGTTTCCTGCAGACCAGAAGAGGGAAGTTACGACAGATAGCCGCCAGTCACAGCTATCTTCATCTTCATCCCAGCACCAGCCCATTCACAAGAGCATGTAGGTGCTTATAAAACTTAGTCCAGCGTCTTCCACACACAGACACCTGAGGCTGGTAGAGCTAAGCTTAGTGAGGTGTGCCAGGTCTCACGAAACGACTCTGATTCTATAATTTTTTTAAAAAAGGCAGCCAAGAGCAGCTCCCATCTTACACTTTCATAGTTGGTTGTTATTCCTCAAGGGACTGTACCGATTGCCTTAAAAGTGACACGCATTCCAGGTCTGTTCCACGTGGCCCTTGGGTGACCCAGAAGGCCAGCAGGCTGCATTCTTGTTAAGATGTTGACAGAAACCAAGAAAACAAGTCCTCCTGTGAGCACATTTCAGGTCTTTTCCACGCCGCCTCTGGAACATTCCATTGACCAAAGCAAGTTCACGGTCAGACTCAGCGCAGTGGGGCAGGGCAGTGTATTTTGCTCACAGGAGAGTGAACATTTGATGAACAGTCACCCAGGCTATTGGCCTGGCTTCCATTGGGCTCAGAAAGCCGAGCAGGCCTAGTCATCCAAAATGTCTCAATTCTGAAACCAGGCTTGCGGGAGCTACAAGTGTGGAGCCCTTCAGTGATATCCATTGGCCTAAATCACAAGCACAGACAAAGTGGAGTTGCTCTCGGGCTCCAGGACGCTCTCCGGCTGTTAGTGCCATGGCACACGCAGGACAGCTCAGCCACCCCCAGTACTGCGGGCACTTCCATGACATCCTCCTCGGCCCGGAGCACCCTTGGGCCCAAGAGCCCTGCCCCAGCATCCTTTCCCCTTTCTAAATCCAGGTTTCTCACATTTTTAAATTAGAAAGTCAGGCATGGTAGAAGGCTAAGGGAGAAGAGGTCTGGATTTTGGTCCCAGCCTCACCCGCCACACGTGGCCAGGAAGTTCTTAATTTCACGGAAGCCAGGTTTTCTTCATCTGTCAAATGGTGACAACCCACAGGGCCTTGTGAAGATGAAAAGGAGGTGTTTGTGAAATGCTTAGCGCACAGAGTGTGCACAATTAGGAGTTTCAAAATAATCTCTCGTGTCCACCTCAAAGCTAGGTGCACCCGCTCCAGCCACGAGCTCCCAGGGTTCCCAGAGACTAACTCACTCAAGTCAGTCAAGCCCTGAGATGTTTAGGACTCTGAGTTCACATCCCATGTAGGCCAGGCAGGCATCACAAACATGTTAAGGAAACGACAGCTTCTTTCACACTGGTGTCTTCTGCTGCGTTTTTGCTCACAGACCCGCATGTTAAAACAGGTAGGAACATTCTCTGCATAGAGAAATGTTTCTCCAGTTATTATATTCAAACATATTCAAAATATTTAACAACTAGCCTTCAGCCCTGGCTCCCCGTTAGCTGTAGTACTGGGGCAGGGTCCGGCCGGGTTGTGGGTGGGGAGGATAGACAGATGTGTGCAGGGCAGGAGACCGCCCACAGGGGCCTAAGAACCAACATGGAAGTGGTTCTTACAAGCCAATGCCAGCTGAACACCAGCCTTGGTTCTCTCTTGTTTATTTGTTTTATTTTATTTTATTTTTTGAGTTGGAGTCTCACTGTCATCAAGGCTGGAGTGCAGTGGCATGCTCCTGGCCACCGCAGCCTAGACCTGCTGGGCTCAGGCAATCCTTCCGCCTCAGCCTTCCAAGTAGCTGGAATTACAGGCACATGCCACCATGCCTGGCTAATTTTTTGCTTTATTGTAGAGACGAGGTCTTGCTATGTTGCCCAGGCTGGGCTCAGGCAATCCTCTCACCTCAGCCTCCCAAAGTGCTGGGATTATAGGTATGAGCCTTCGTGCCTGACTCTCTCCTGTTTTTTTAAAAACATGTAGTCATCTTGGCCTAGCTTTTGTCTTCTTCCTTCTTTCTCTGTTTTTTTGTTTGCTTGTTGGAGACAGGGTCTCGCTCTGTTACCCAGGCTGGAGTGCAGTGGTGCAATCACAGC
Organism: Tarsius wallacei; assembly: GCA_963574415.1. Lineage (NCBI taxonomy): Eukaryota > Metazoa > Chordata > Mammalia > Primates > Tarsiidae > Tarsius > Tarsius wallacei. Next base: position 8,130 of record CAUYQG010219072.1, on the reverse strand, counting down.
TCCCTGCAGCCTCGACTTCCTGGGCTCAAGCGATCCTCCTGCCTCAACCTCTAGAGTAGCTAGGACTACAGGTATGTGCCACCACATCTGGCTAATTTAAAAAAATTTTTTTTTGGAGAGGCAAGGTCATGCTATATTTTCAGACTGGTCTTGATCTCCTGGCCTCAAGTGATCCCTCTGCCTCAGCCTCCTAGGACACTGGGATTACAGACATGAGCCACCACATTGAGCCATTGGTTTCCTGTTTTTAATAGAAGCATGAGTGGGATGAAATTCTAATGTTCTATAAGCTTGCACCCACGTCTGCAGCAGACAGTCCTCATTCACTCCAGCCAAATGTTGTGGTGTGCAGTTAGGGCTTCCTGTTGTTAAGAGAGGACAGAGGCCGGGCGTAGCGGCTCACACATGTAATCCCACCATTTTGAGAGGCTAAGATGGGCAGATTTCTTGAGCCTAGGAGTTCGAGACCAGCCTGGGTAGCATAGCAAACCTCATCTCTACAGAAAAAATCAAAATGAAAAAAGTTAGCCAGGTGTGGTGGCGCACACCTGTAGTCCCAGCTACTCAGGATTGACTAAGCCTAGGAGGTCGAGACTGCAGTAACCTGTGATTACATCACTGCACTCCAGCCTGGGGGACAGAGCGAGACTTGGACTCAAAAAAAAAAAACAAAAAAAAAAACAGAAATGCACTCTTTTAACTGAATTTTTAATGTTGGTTTACTGATATTTGAATCCCTGTGTAGGCCAAACACCGTGGTTCCTGGCCTATTGAACTTATGTCATAATCTGGGCATTGCAAGTGTTCAAAGATGAGGATTCTGCCGTGTGGGGACTTGATCATCTGTTGGACAGGTGGAAAGACAAGTCACAGTTAACAATGTAACTGGACGGTGCGTGCCGTGAGCTACTCTGTATAACAAGTGTATTTTTCTCCCCTTTAAACCTTATCATCGGGTCACACTGAGCTCTAGAAGGGGGCTTTTGTGCTACTGTGTATACTCAGCATGGAGTGCCTTGCTTGTGATGCTTTGACTGGTTTCTCTCCTAATGGTCTCTGGCATCTGACAGCCTGGCTGGTACAGATGTTTCAGTTAAGCCATCGTCTTTCTGCGTGACCCGTCTCACATTCAGCGCCCTGCAGACAGCAGGAAGGAATAGCCCTCCCGAGCTGAGCCAACCCAACCTGCGCCATGGTTGTTGGTTCAAGACAAGCTGCCCGCAGGAATGGACAGAGGATGCAGGTACCCGCCTGGAGACCCACATGGGAATTCCATCTGTGAAGCTGCTCCGACCGGTGTCTCAGTCACAGCCTCTGGTTATTATCAGTGCCAAGCGGACTTCCTGGTCATTCTCCAGCCCAAGTGACACACAGAGGTAGACACCAAAAGTCAACTGGATTATTTTGCCGGAAAAGGAAATCCAGCTGTAAGGTATTATCTTAGAAACATACAAGAAGGCCTAGAAAATAGTCATAACACCAATGATAGTAGTCATAAGAAAGGACATGACTACAAAGTAAAATAAGAAGATCTTACAACTAGAAGAATTCGCCCATGTAAATAAAGCACCAAAACAACATTGTCCTCTATTGTTGTGGCAAGATTATTTAGTTTTACCCACAGTTCAATCAAATAAATATTTATCACATCTTTCGATCCAGATTAGATTTGTAATTGATGTTCTTATTTTAAAAGTAGCATCTGGGCATGGTAATCTCACACCTGTAATCCCACTGCTTTGGGAGACTGAAGCAGGAGGATGGCTTGAGCCCAGGAGTTTGAGACAAGCCTTGGCAACATAGTGAGACCTCATGTCTACAAATAATCAAAAAATCAACTGGGTGTGGTGGCATGTGCCCGTAGTCAAAGCTACTTGGTAGGTTGAGGCAGAAGCATTGCTTGAGCCCAGGAAGACAAAGCTGATGATGATGAGCCATGTTTGTGCCACTGCACTCCAGCCTAGGCAACAGAGTGAGACCCTGATTCAAAAAACTAAATAAAAAAATAAAAATAGCACATGCTGGCCAGGTGTGGTGGCACATGTCTGTACTCCCAGCACTTTAGGAGGCTGAGGCAGGAGGATCGCTTGAGCCCAGGAGGTCAGGGCTGCAGTGAGCTATGATGGCACCACGGCACTCCAGCCTGAACAACAGAGCACGACCTTGTCGCTATACGATAAAATAATTTTTTGTTAAAAAGCACATGCTCGCCGAAAGATAGAATTCAAAAGGCATAAAGCAAGAGGAAAGTTTCCTCAACGCTCCTGCGCGTCCTCTGCCTTCTCACCCCAAGTGTAACCACTAACAGTTGAACTCCTCTCCCGCCAGGCCTTTTTTCTGCTCACTCAGAATGTAGGAATACCTGTGTGTGTGGCTCTTTTTCCCTAGAACATTGGAATTATACTCGGTACTGTTCTGCAGCCTCCTCCCTCCTTTCAGTCTGTTCACATGTGGATCCATCCGCTCCTTTAAGACCATGTGCTATTTCGTAGTATTAATAGACTGTGCTTTGTTTGTTTAACAGTTTCTTGATTGAGAACCATTAGTAGTGTCTCTGGTGTTTTGCCCGGAACAAGTGATCCTGCAGTAAATATCACCAGTTTAGATTTTAACTTGCTTTTTCATTTTCACAGGACTGTGGAAACTGGCATCACTGCAGGGTTTGGATCTGGCATTCGGTGAGATAGTGCACATGGGGTTGTCCGACTGGCGTCACTGCCGGCACCTGGAGATGCTCCATTTAAGGAGCGGCAAAAGGTTCCAGAGTCCCCCGGAAGCCACCAGGGACCGCAAGACATTACAGGTTCTAACATCATTTTATGATATTTCAGTGTGCAGACACATGGGCAAGGATGCGAAGAATATTTCTGTGTAAGAGCTCCTTCATGTGCAGTTGTACTGGCTGTTAATTAAACAAGGTGTGTCTATTTCCAGATCCCCTAAAAGAGCTGAAGCCTCTTTTTTGCCTCAAACATCAAGGCCACAGTAATGGCCCTCAATTTTACCAGAACAGCAACCAGAATGGCACGCTATTCTAAATCAAATTCAGTCTAACTCCAAGTTTCCACTTGCCAGTTGGCAAGAAACTGAATCTTGTTCATAGTTAGCTGTGAGGCAGGATCCACCAGCGGTCCCTGGGCCTAGTGTAATCTGGATGCATGGGGACGTCCCTGTGGGCCATCCTGGCCAAGGCTGAGATGTCACGACCAGGACTGAGTGGGCCTTGAAGGCTGTGACCTGTTGCTTCTGCGTCCAAGTTGGGCCCAGGGTAACATGAATGACAGGGGCGACAACTTGCAGGCTAGAGCACTGGCCCATGCCATGTGTGCTTTGGACCCTCAAGCCAGCCCTGGAGATCATATGTGGAGCTTCCGTTCCTGTCTCAGGCACCTTGTGGTTGGTCTCCCGAAGCCCTGACAGTCTTGAGGGGAAGGAACCCCAGAGCCCTGTACTGGCCTTGCTGGGTTTAGCCCTACCTCCTCCACTCCTTTCCCCCGTGGGAGAGTGGCCACCTCCTGCCCCGCCCCCATCTCCTCCAGTTCTGCCTCCCATGAGGCACCTACAGATGCTGGAGAGGCTGCATGCCCCATCTCTGTTTCTCCCACACCCCACTCCTCGTGTGGGCCAGCGTTGTCCCCAGGAGCACGTGTGAGCACTGCAGCTTTAAATGTCCCCACAGGTGGATCTCATCTTCACAACATGTGTCATTTAACCCAACATTCTCAAGCAGGATTTTTCATATGTCATCAATACAGAAGCTGCTGTGGTGAGTCCCCTACATACAAACCTTCAAATTACAAACTCGAATGATGCACACCTGCGTTTTCATGTCCTAGTTCTCTCCATCAAGTGGCAGAAGAGCCTGTTTGATACATTCAGTACTCTATAGCCCATGTGTTCATTGGGGGACCTGGGCTAACTTTTTGGACTTAGAATAAATTGGACATATGGATGTGCTCTCGGAACTGACCTTATCTGTACGCTGGCAACCTCTTGTAGTGAGTTTTGCCTTCCCTTCCATACTATTAGTAAGTCTTTATGGCCTGGTGTGTATTTCAAGCCCACTGCACAACCCTCCTTGGACACCACGTTTTAACTGCTTGAGAGCCGCATGTGGCCTGTGGCTGTCAGGTCCGGCAGGGCCGTGAACACGGATGACCGAGGTGGTGCTGGTGCCCTGCAGAGCATGCCAGGCATGGCTCTAGACAATCCCCGGCTCCCCATCACACCAGAGTGGCCTCGGATGTTTCCTCTTCCGAAAAATAGAGACAACTTGAGTTCTCACAGAAACTTGTGAGCCATGAATATGCCACTGCACTCCAGCCTGGGCAACAGCGTGAGACTCCAACTCCAAATATAAAAAATAAATTAATTAAAATCAGCTCAGAGGCTGTCCTAGACACAGCTGCAATTCTAAGTGGACTGGTCCTTCCCAGTGCCCAACTTCTCCCTCCCCAGTGCCATCTCCACGTCGGCAAGAACTCAGAAGACTGGTTTAGGAACGTGATGAACATGTTTGGCTCCAGAAAGCTGAATATCAAAATGGATGTTGTTTTTCTTCTGGGAGATGAATTTAATACTCGCACTGGTCTATGTCCCTGCTATATAGGAATCTTTTCAGAAGCCAAATAGAGCTTTCAAAGCATGAACTCATCACCATGGTTGGATGGAATGAAGTCAGTTTCATGGACATTTTGAATCAGCATTTATTTTCCTAATCCAACCCCATTCTTCTTAGATGTGAAGATTCGTGAAGTGATAGTCCATGCTCCTCCGAATCTTTCCATGACATACACCTCTTCCAAATGCAGGTGGATGGGTATTTCTTTAGACGAACAGGACTACGTCATCCTACTCTCTTCTCAGAAATTATTCCTCCTGGATCGTTTAATGAACTCATATCCTCCCTCCAGTTTTGCTTTTAGTTTCATGATTTGTAATGTAATAAGATGCCAAGACAAAAAAAAATGCAAACATGCACTAGAAAGAAAATAATGATCAGAAAAACATCAGAATCTTTCACTCTGGCTGTGGAGGAAGAGTGCATAAGAAGCTACTGACCCAAGGCCAGGCGTGGGGTGCACACCTGTCATCCCAGCCCTTTGGGAGGCTGAAGGCGGGAGAATCGCCTGTGTCCAGGAGGTCAAGGTTGTGGTGAGCTGTAATCGTGCCACTGCACTCCAGCCTGGGCAACAGCAAGACCCCGACAGAAAAAGAGAAATCAAGCTACTGATCCTCACCAAGGCCAGGTCACAGCTAAGCATTTTCCCTCCCAATCCCTCTGTCTTCTGCTTCCAGTTTTAGATGACCTTCTACACCACTTGGCCACTTATCGCTGGAAAACTCACCCTTACTACCTACATGCACAAAAAATTCTGGTTCTACACTTAGTGGTCTTGTTTGTGGTGCTGTTTGTTTGCTTGAACAAACTCTTCTTAGGAATTTATGTAACCCAAGATGGAAATGCTAATTTTTTTCTGATGTCTACAAAGCAGTTGGCCTTGCGAACATTCTGCCTTTCTGGCTGTCAGCCAGGATCCTCTTTTTTAAAAGTGAGGGTTACCTTTTTTATGATTTTCTCTTCTCTTAATGACCACCTGCCCCTCCCCAAGTCCCATGAGCCTCCCCTGGTACCCCAGCCCAGGCCTGCTCCACCCAGTCCTCCCTCCCTCATGCAGCAGACCCGGAGGATATGATCCAAGTCAGCTCTCAGCTCTCTGTCCATTCCTTCCTTTCCATTGTTTTCTGAGCACCTGCTACATTCCAGGCCCCGTGCTAGGGTCCATGTGGGACACACTGCATGGCCTCACCCAGTTTCTCCTCTGTAAGAAAGGATAAGGAATGTTGGGAGGATCAGAGATCACATGTGCAAAGTGCCCAACCGCGGGCTCTGCAGACGGTGGCCGAGTGTGCCCGGCTCCACTCCTGGCTGTGTCCAGCCTCGGTAGACGTCCTCTGCGCTTCTGGAGCTGCGCCTCTGGAGCTGGCACTCCTGTTTCCCCGTCATCTCTGATGAGACTGGAAACATCGGTCACGTTGCATGTCCCGGGCAGCCGTGAGCACAGAGGCGTGTGCTCCTGCCACCCTGAGATCATCTTTGAAGCCAACAGTCTATCTTTGGGAGTTCTGGTCAGCCATGATTCTTCTGTGTTCTATGTCCTGTCATCCAGTACCTTCTGCTGCTTTCAAGACTGCAGTGCCTCTAGAAATTCTCAACCTGGCATGCCATTCTAGACCCTGATTGCATGAGAGTCTAGGTTTTATTTAATAGTACTAATTAAAGCTTCTGGGAAAGAAAGGAGAGGAAATGACCGGACATCTCACACGGACACGTCCTCAGAGCTTTCCTGTGCATCCCATCCTTACAGCACCCTGGGAACGAGGCTCACAGAGAGTTAGTGAAAGGGTCTAAGCCAAGATGGAATTACCTTGGCCATGCTGGTGGCTCAGCATTGGCTCATACTTATGTCTTGTTATAGTGAATAATGTCTCACTTTCTAATCAGCTGTTAACTCCCTTGCGCTGAGATAAGCCTGATTCACTCCTCTGTCTGGAGTCACCGATAGGTAAAGCTGTAGCCTACTCCCTAGTAACTGGCACCAAGGTTTTATAATTAGACTCTTTGCTCTGAGGATGTGTTTCTAGGCATCAGCCCATTCCTCCTGTTTACGGGACAGACCACCTGGTCTCCCAGATGAGAAAACAGATGGTCATGATGGCCCAGCCCTCCTGCCATCTCTACCATAAACAACACACTCACATCTAAATACCTTTCAGTTCCCTAAATCCAAGGACTTTCGAAAATCAGCATCTGTGTCTTAAAACTTTGTTTTACGGACCTTGGCCCAATCTCCCTGTCATCATGATCAATTGCTTTATCTCAGGCCACTGGTGTCCTGAGCAGTTAATCACCATGGCAGTGACACCTCCCATCACATTCCACAGGAAGGCTCTCTCCCAGCCTCCTGGAAGAAACTGTATACACCCCAGCCCCAAGCATTCACAGCCACGCTGATCTTAGCATCTGGCCCTTCCTCTCTCTTGGGGAAGCTAGTACACTTTTTCCTGACTTTCTCTCCTTCTGCAAACCTTTGCTCACCTGCAGTACCAGTTCCACTTACCAACCTCACAGTTCTCAATTTGTAAGACTCTCAGCTTTTAGGGGCAGAGCAGACAGTGCTAAATTCACCAGTGCTGAATTCACATTGAGAGACGTCAGTAATATCTTTCTATAACTCTTTACAATGGCTTTACTCACAGAGTATCCTACACGTGTGTCTTCTCTCACAGGTCACGGGCCTCAGCAGCAGTGCTCTGTCCCCCATCCTGCTGATGCTGGCCCTTGTGCCAGAAATGCCTCACCCGTGGGCTGACTTGGCAGGTAGCCGGTGGCAGTGTGAAGGCAACGTGGCAGGCTTCTGCAAATTAATTTCTGAACCCTGGAGAAGGTGGCGGGTTGTGTGCAGTAGGTCTGTAGGTAAGTCGGCTTTCCTGCTTCTTTCTGGATGGTTCCGTCTAACTGGAAAATGCACATGAACATTTAGCCTCCTTGGAAGCAATGACAGTCCCTCTGATGGCAAGAGTGCAGTGGCTCCTGCCACCAGCTGGCCTGGATTGGGTCACGGAGCAATCATCAGTGCCAACTCTTTTCCTCAGTTCATCGGTGATTTTCTTTATGTGGGCGAAGAAACCCAATTCCAGTTGTTCAGAATCAGCCGGATTTGATGAAAAACAGAAATTTCACTGGGAGAGAAATTTCCCCTGATGCCCCAAAATGGCACAATTTTATCCCAATTCTTTATTATTTATTTATTTATTTATTTATTTTTGAGTTAGAGTCTTACTCCATCACCCAAACTGGATTGCTGTGGCATGCTCACGGCCACCACAGGCCCGACCTGCTGGGCTCAGCGATTCTTCAACCTCAGCCTTCCAAGTAGCTGGAACTACAGGCATGAGCTACCATGCCCAGCTAATTTTTTATTTATTGTAGAGACGGGGTCTCGCCAAGTTCCCCAGGTTGTTCTCGAACCCGCGGGCTCAGGCAATCCACTCACCTCGTCCTCCCAAAGTGCAGGGATGACAGGCTAAGCCACTGAGCCTGGTCTCCAATTCTCAACAAGTAACTGA
>CAUYQG010219069.1:0-16362 GCA_963574415.1 Tarsius wallacei | reverse complement strand
GTCACTAAATTATTCTTTTTCTTAAGTGTTTGACACTTTCCATAATAAAAAAGTTTTAAAAAATGGAATAATCAGAGAAAAAGAAATTCTAGGAAATTAAAAGTGATGGTAGAAATTAAAAGGTCAATAGGATTGGAAGATAGTTGATAAAATTTTCCAGAAAAATGAGGAGGGAAGTAGGAAAAAATAGAAAATAGAAGGGAGAAAAATAAAGAAAATTCTTTTATTTTTGTTTTCTTCTTTTTAAAAACAAAGAAAACTAAGAATGATTCAGGAGGTCCAACATATCTAAAAAGTAGCAAGTACAAAATGAAGAACAGGTGACAAAAAAAATCTTCCCAAGACTGAAGAAATGAGTTAATAGGTTGAAAGAGACCACCTCATGTCTGATGTGATGATTATTTAAAACCCACACTAAAGTATACCACTGTAGTTTCCAGAGTTTTGAAACAGGATCTCACTGTCGTCCAGGTTAGAGTGCAGTGGCACAATCACGGTTCACTGCTGCCTCGAACTCCTGGGCTCAAGTGATCCACCCACCTCAGCCTTCTGAGTAGCTGAGACTACAGGTGCGTGCCACGACATCCAGCTAACTTTTAAAATTTTTTTGTAGAGTTGAAGTTTTGCTATGTTGATCAGGCTGGTCTCAAACTCCTGGGTTCAAGTCATCCTCTTGCCTCAGTTTCCCAAAATGCTGGGATTACAGACGTGAGCCATCATACCCAGCCAAGAATACCACCATATAAATTTCAGAACACCAGGGATAAAGAGTAGATTCTAAAGACTTCCAAAGGGAAAAAGCAGCTTACACACAAAGGACTGAGAGTCAGAATGGCAGTAAATTTCATCATTGCAACACAGGAAACTAGAACACAATAGAAACAATGCCTTCAAATATCTGGGGGAAAACTATTTCTGACCTAGAATTTTACACCCAGCCAAATTATAAGTTAAGCGGGGGTGGGATGGGGGTGGGGGTGGGGGTGGAAGTAGAATAAAGGCATTTTCAGACATGCAGGGTCACACAAAATTCACCATCCATTCACCCTTTCTGAGGTAGCTACTAGAAGATGTATTTACCCAAAACTAGAAAGTAAACCAAGAAAAAGGTAGGTACAGAATTTAGGAAAAGAGATCAAATACAGCAAATTTGTAAAGAAAATATGACTCCGGTATACTATTTGGCTTAGCTAGGAACAATTTTTTAAAAGCTTAAAAATGCAAACATTACTAGGAAGAAAAGGGAAATGGTGTGTGGGAGGCAGTATGAGAGAACTGAATCCTAATTTTCCAGGTTAGGAAGTCAACAGATTATGTCTCCAAATAAAAACAATCAAAGAATTACAATATAAGGGTACTGGATATGAAGGTAAATGACAGAAGCAACAGCTAAAGAGATTAAAGTCATTGTCTCTGAGGGTCAAGAATTGGGACAGGCAGGAGTATGGGTAAAGCACTGCTATATCACATGGGAAGACTCTGTTCAGATATTATTTTGATAAAAACAAAAAATTATGTTTAGGAACTCATTTGATCAATAACTCAAAACCAACAGATTCTGGAGAGGATGTGGAGAAAAGGGAATACTTCTACACTGTCAGTGAGAGTATAAACTAGTACAAACTCTGTGGAAAACAGTGTGGCAATTCCTAAAAGATCTAATAATTGACCTTCCATACAATCCAGCAATCTCCATTCTGGGAATAGACCTGGGGGAACTCAAATCACTCTATGAAAAAGACAGCTGCACACTCATGTTTATTGCAACATTATTCACAATAGCCAAAACATGGAACCAACCATGCTGCTCATCAAAAATGGACTAGATAAAAAAACGTGGTACATATACACAATGGAATATTATGCAGTCATAAAGGAGAAAATTATGAACTTCGCAACAACTTGGACGCACTTAGAGTCTATAATACTCAGTGATCTATCATAGAAACAAAGAACTGAGTACCACATGTTCTCACTCATAAGTGGACCCTGAACAATTATCATAATACTATAAGAAAGGGATTGGCAGTAGTGGGAAACTGCCAGGGGAACAGGGGCACCATTTATCAATAAAGGTACTTGATCTCAAACCAGAGGAAGTGGGGACTAAAGTGAGGCCCAAACTTTAACTGTATAATGATCATTTATATACCTAATCCTGAATTGTACCCATCTTTAACATTAAAAAAAATTTTTTTAAAAGAACACATTTGGAATTATCTAGCAGCCTACAATTCCAGTAAGTCAAACATTTTTACTTTTCTATGATCTCTTCCATAGCTTATGTCTATATAATTTTACACACTTGTAGCAGATTAATTTGTTATAATTTTTCACGTTTTCATTAAGCTCATTGCTGCAACTATATTTAAAACATTCCATTTTAATAAAATCCATAATATCTGATTAAGTGATAAGCCATCATTTTAAAATTTCTTTTTAGAGACAGGGTCTAACTCTGTCACCCAGGCTGGAGTACAGTGGCGTGACCATAGCTCACAGTAACCTCAAACTCCTGGGCTCAAGCGATCCTCCCACCTTAACCTCCTGAGTAGCTTGGACTACAGTCATGTGGCACTATGGCTGGTTAATTTTAAAAATGTTTTTGTAAAGACGAGGATCTCACTATGCTTCCCAGGCTTGTCTTGAATTCCTGGCCTCAAGAGATCCTCTTGCCTTGACCTCCTAACACGCTGGGGTTACACCACATCTGGCTGAAACCTGGGGTTACACCACATCTGGCTGAAACCGTAATTTTATAAACATTCTTCTATTATTCAATGTGTATGTGATTAACTTCTTGCTACTGTAAAGAATGTTGCAATGAGAAATTTCAAACATAAATACATAATACTTTTTTTTTGAACTGGAGTCTCATTCTTGCCACCCAGGCTAAAGTGCAGCAGCAGCAGCAGACTCACAGCCACCGCAACCTCGACCTGCTGGGCTCAGGCGATCCTTCCGCCTCAGCCTTCCAAGTAGCTGGAACCACAGGCGCATGCCACCACGCTCAGCTAGTTTTTATGATTTATTGTAGAGACGAGGTCTCACCAAGTTGCCCAGGCTGATCTGGAACCCCTGGGCTCAGGCAATCATCTCTCCTTGCTGGGATTACAGGCTGAGTCACTGCTCCCACAGCCATAAATACCTTTCTTTGAGGTTATTTCCTCAGGTTAATTTAGCAGCAATAATGGCTCTTCATAGCTACCACAAAACTGCTTTCCAATTTATGTGGCCATTGTATGAAATAACTCATTATTTTAATATGCATTTCTTTGATTTTCAGCAAAGCTGAGCATTTCTCTAAAGATTATTTATATCCTTGTGTAAACTTTATTCTAAAATCCTTTAGGTGGAGGGTATAATGGTATTTATTCTCAACTTTTAACTCCATCATTCTTTTTACATTATTAGTTGGAATTCTGTTGCAAGGAAGAGCTTTCCTTTTTCCCTCATTAATCTATGAATTAACTCATGGATTCTGATTTTATTCAGTGGGTTGTAATCTATCACTATCATTCATTACTACAATGTTCAAATTGTCTCAGATTTGGCCTGTACGAACTCCTTTATCAACTCTTCATGTTAATATTTGAAAAAATTTGAGGTACTTTCCTGTTTTTCTATTTATACTATTTTGCATAGGAAACATTAACAATTTTTGTATTGCCAATTTGTTTGCAATCTGTTCAATATTTTTTCACATATTTCCTAGATGTGTTAAATTGTAAAATTCAGTTAGGTTAGAGTTATGGTACAGAGTTTAAGAAAGGACTCTAATTGTTTTCCAAGTTGCTCAGGGGTAGGGTATTTCAAACAAAATTTATGAAATCATCATTTAATTTCCCATTGTACTGTACTCGCATTGTCATGCAGCACAGCAAACACTCATTATGTTTGTAATGAATACATTAAAATTTAATATATATTTCATACTATTTCTGTGTATTATTCCCCTCACTAATACACTAAATTACTACTAATTTAAGCTTTGGTAGCTGACAGAGCTTGTTTCCTTCTCATCTCTTTTCCTTTCCAAAATACTTTGGAATCAGAAATGAAATTCTGAATCATTTTGTTAAGTTGTAAGGAAAATTCAGCTGGAGTCTTAATGATACCGAGCTAACTACATGGCTAGAGGAGTACTGAGATTCTTAATAACAGCCTTTTCTAACAGGAATTGTGCATTTATTTTCTTTATTGATATCTTTCAGGTTACTCAAAGTTTTGTAGTTTCCTTTACAAATATTATATACAACACAAATTCTGTTAAATACATTAAAACAAACTACTTTTGTGAATGAACTAAATTCCATCTATGCAGTTTTGTAACATGGGATTCATGAGAATAAAGTGATAAAAGCAGTGATAAAAAGGTAGAGCACTGAGAATATATTTTAATTCTCTGGTCCTAGCAAGAATCAAGTAAGTGGTAATGCCATGGGGTAGAGACCAACTAGGAAAGAAAATATATTCAAGAAGGGAGTAAGAGAACGAAAGCAAAGGAAGGTGTTTACAAAGAGAAATGAAATTTCTTGGGATGATAATATCCACAGTAGGTGACTAATTGGGAATAACATCAGAAATAATAAATGATCACTGCAAATATTCCTTCCAGAATATTTTAAAAGCTTTAAAATTACATGTAAATTGAAGGGAAGAAACTGAATGGTAGGAATTGATACAAAAACATGTTGCGGTTATAAGGTAAGTGATACTACTAAATTGAAGATTTAAGTATTTTTCAATCTATATACAATTTCTTCAAATAATTTTTTACCTATGAGAGCCAAATCCTGCATCAGAGTTTTCAAAATCATAGTCACAGAATAAAAACTTACTTGGATATCAGACGTTAAGATGATAAAGTTCTTTAGAATAAAAGCTATTTTGCATTCAATAAATCAGAAGAGTTTTCAAAACATTAAAATAATTATGTTAATTTGAAGAGGAATTAAACCCAGTTTTAATTTTCTTAACTTCTGCTTGCCTAAAATCCAATATGAATTTATAATATTTCTTTTATAACGTGGCAACTCCTGGTCTTACTAGTCATATGATTCCTACCCTAGTAGGAAAAATTCACTGAAAGTCATTCTAGATTTAAAGCTGATAATAGGAACCAATTTGGAATGTAGGTAACTGGCCTCGGAATTCCATGAGCTCTACTGAGACCTTTCAGTTTCTTTAGACTACACAAACATTATAATAGCAGCAGCACTTACCTTTCAGTGTGGCCTTCTTCAATACCTTCATGGCATAAAGCTGTCGAGCATCAGAGCCTGAGATTTTTTTAACTAAGAAAACCTGCGTTTAATAAGAGAAAATGTTACGAAGTATCACCAACTATGCTTTTGTTAAAATAAGACAGTTTATTATTATACAGATTCTGGTATACTGTAAATCGAGTATTTCCCCTAAAATGTATCCATTACAAATATGAGTTGTAAACAGTAGTTATAATTTGGGTGTCAATATATGTCAATATGTTTTTTTCACTTTATTGTTTGCTAATTCCCAAAGAGCATGCCACACATTAAGATTTAGAAATAAATCTTTAAACTACATATGTAGGAATCAGACAAAGTCCAACATTTTGTTTTGTTAACAAAACAAAAATTCTTCTGTATCCATCAAAACAGAGTTTCCTCTTGATCACAATTTTCTGTTGATACAATTATTCATAGATCATGGGTCTTTTCTGTATATAAAAACTGCACCTAAATCTCACTGCTCAGAACAATCTAAAACACATTGAAGGATCAATCCTATTCACAAATATTTAATGTGACTTAAGTCAGAACTCTACCTCTCTACCTTTTTACAATAAAATAAATCACGTATACCTAAATATGAAGAACACAATTCCCAGGTATGTTACTGAGCATCTTGACTTTCCAAATATTTTTGGCTGCTTCCAAATTTGTGGGATTTATGTAAAATGAATAAAGTTGGGTGTAAATAATTCATGGTCATGTTATAAAGTGACTAATAGTAGACTATTAATAAATTCCTTCTGCTCATTCTGACCATTAGGTTCATGATCTTTTCCATCAAACCTTTAAAAAGACCTACTAAATGGACTTGAATTTCACTCTTTCCCTACCCATTCTTTGGTAGTAGAGGTCTTAAGCTGCCACTGGTGGAAAGAAAAGAAGCAATTACAATCAAGAATTAACTTTAGGATCGGCTCTCCTGATTATCTGAATTAGCACATCTGGCTATTAGCACAAAATCAAAAAACGACTCATTCAACTGATACTAGGACAAGGCAGTTTCTCACTTTGAGAAATTGTGCCACGGCAATGAACAATGACCCGAACTAAGTGAAGAGCATCACAACTTGCACAGAAACTCTGATTCAAGATGTGTTGATCTCCTATAATCACCTGCCCCCACCTTTATTCGACTCACCCTTTAGCTCCATTCAGGCAGTTATGGGGAGCCAACATAGGGAAAGAAAAGCATTCTTAATCAGGGTGGTGCTATGGTGGAGTTGACGTTCAAGTGTTAATCAGAGATTATTAACATTTTTGACAGAAATAAATTCTAACTAGGTAAAGATAATAAAGATTTATTTGATATTTATCCTTAAGATTCCCTAATCATTCTTCTTTGTTCCATTCTACAAGAAAAATTCTCCTGGTGGATTCCAAATCTTCAGCTGCTATTTGAAACTTCTTAGTTTGTACTTCTTAGTTTGCAAAGTACTTTCACAAGCATTTGTAATAGATCATCATGACAATTTTGGGAGGCAGACCCACTAAGCAATACCTTTTCTTATAGCCGTCAAAACTGGGCTTACAGTGGTTAAATAATTTGCCAGTGTCACAGTGAAGGTATGGGGACAAGATCCGGGTCAGCCAACCAGTCCTCTGCTTCTGCTCAGGGTGCTCTTTAACTGTTCCCTTTGGCCTGTAACTAGCCAAGCCCAGCAGGCGCAGCAGCAGTCCCAGCTGCCACTGCTTCCTCCACCAGAGCATTTCTGACCTTTCTCACTCCCCCATGAAGCTATTCTAGGCTCTGACAGGTCATCCTTATTTTCTTGGCTTACACTGGCCTTTCAGGATGAGTAAGAAAGGAGACACCCTGTTTTTAATGTCTGGTATTAATAGTAAGGTATTTAAGTTACTTTTAAAGACGTAATGGAAGAAGCATGCTAATTCCTAGGAATTTAAATATTGTGTTCCCTGACAATTTAATGTATAAAAATAAACCCATCTATTTGGGTTTATCAAGTAGCATGATAATACAGTTTAATACAATATATTATGTGCTTGACCTTATATCATTTAATTCTCGAGACTGCCCTATGGGGTCAGGACAAGTACTTAATCATTAATTCTTTCCAGAATTATATGCTAGGCACTGTGCTGAGTCTTGGGTACAAAGCATGATCCTTGCACTCAAGGAGCACATAGTCTTGTGGGGGAGATGATCAATAAACAGATAATTATACAAATGAGAAGGAACAAGAGAGGGACTGGGGGTAAAAAACAACAACAACAAAAACAAGTGAAAAGTTGCAATTATGGTATGTGCCAGGAAGATGAGGTATACGAGGGGGGCCCCCAAAAAACAGAATTATTTTTTGGAGAGTGGGCCTCTTGTAGTACAGGCTTACCCACTAGGGAAGTGTTCTAGGAACCAATCAGCATCAGTGTGCCAGCTAGCATTGTTTTAAGAGGCTGCATTTGGGTTTAGTGAATTTTTTTCTTTCAGATTCTTTCGACACATTTGCCCATTTCATGATGGGCAATTTACAAGTGCACCTGCCCTCACTGTGCTACATGGTTCAGCAGTTTTTGATCAAAAGCAACATGACCCCTGTGCCCTGCCCTCCCTATTAATACACCCAATCTCATCCGAAGTGACATTTTTTTTTTCCTGGATGAAAAAAGTCCTCAAAAAGAAATATTTTGCAGATGTGGAAGAGGTGAAACTAAAAATGGCAGAAGAACTAAAAGACATCAAAATTGACGAGTTCAAAAGCTGTGTCTCAATAGGTGTATTGCATCAAACAAAGAATACTTTGAAGGTGACTGAAGTTTAAACATGTAAGAATAAATACACAATTTTTAATAAATAAATTCAATTTTCTGGTAGTATCCCCTTGTATAATGATCTGAGAGGATATAATCAGGTAACATGACCCGAGCAGAATGGCAGTGAAGGTTTCCTTGAGATCACAGGCATAAGAGGAGCTAATTCCCTGAGGGAAGGGTGGAGGTGGGGCAGATTATTTCAGCTAGAAGGAATGTGGAAAGGCACTTAAGGACCTGGGTCCTGCCTAAGCAGGGGTCCCAAACACTTGGACCACAGACTGGTACTGATCCATGGCCTGTTAGGAACCGGGCCACACAGCAGGAGGTGAGTGCCAAGCTAATGAAGCTTTATCTGTATTTACAGCCGTTCCCCATCACTCGTATACTGCCTGAGCTAAGCCCCCTGTCAGATCAGCACTGAAAAGCCTGCTTCCATTTCTAACATCGTATCTTTGTGAAGCAGGGTTTTCCACAGTGGCAGCAACAAAAACAAGATTACAGAGTAAATTGGACATAGGTAACACACTTTGGGTGTCACTGTCTCCCATCACCCCCAGATGGGACCACCTAGTAGCACGAAAACAAGCTCAGGGCTCCCGCTGATTCTACATTATGGTAAGTTGTATAATTATCTCACTGTATATTACAATGTAATAATAATAGAAATAAAGTGCACAATAAATGTAATGGACTTGAATCATCCCCAAACCACCCTTCCATCCTGGTCTGTGGAAAAATTGTCTTCCATGAAGAGTCCCTGATGCCAAAAAAGTTGGGGACCTCAGCTGCCTAAGGACCAAAAAATAAGGCTGGTGTCCAGAACACAGAGAGTGAAGAGTATATAAACTGATGCTGCAGAGGTAGCTAGGGGCCAGACTGCGGGATTCATCAGCCATCTTAAAAAACTGACCTTATTGTAAAAGCAAAAGGAGGCTACTGAAGGGTTAAGGGGTAGAGTAAAACATTAGTTCATGCTGGCTGTCCTGTAAATAATGGACTGAGGCTAGAATGCATTTGCGAAGACTTCTTCAACAGACCAGGGAGAAAGGTGGTAGCATATTCTGGAGGGGTGGCAGTGGAGGAGAGGAGGACAGGTATGCTTTGAGAAGTCTTTTCTAAATCAACAGGACTTGGTGACAGACCAGATTGGCCAGGGTGGGAGTAGGGTGGTAGAAAGATATGCCAAGGATGCCTTCCAAGTTTCTGAATTGCTCAGCCAGAGAGAAAAATGAAATAGGCAGGTTTAGTGGGTAAAAGATTATGAGTTTGGTCTCAGATACGTTGAGTTTAAAGTACCTTTGAGACATGCAAATGAAAAAAAAAAGAAGCAGCTGTATGTAAGAGTTCAGAGCTTGGAAGAGCAGTCTAGACTGGAGATATAAATATGTTATGTTTGCTACATGTGAGTTACAATTAAGATAGTGGACATATAGAAAATCAATTAAGCAGGGAGTACATATAGAGGAGCAGTCAGTCTAGAATTGAACCTTAATATTTAATGGCTCTCTAGAAGTGGGAAATGGGGCTCCAAGAGGTTAAGTAACTTGCTTAAGCACACACTATGAATAAATAGAAGAAAAAATTTGAATCCAAGTCTGGCTGACTGAGATTCCACACTTGCAACTATCATACTCTACTGGCTACTTAGTCTATATTTGGATTAAAAGCATCATTTGGGGTTTGAAAAAGGTTAACAACTGTAACAAATTACCTGTGTTAGCCAAACATTGCTAAATAGTCCCACTAAAATACACAAGAGAGTTAAACTGGTGCTGTTATGAAACTTACAAAGCATTACATTTTCAAGTGTTTCCTTACAGAGAGGTGGTAAGGAATCACTGCACTGTGAAAATTAAATGTAATCTCCAAATTTTCCTCTTGCTGAGAAATGGTCTAGATAGATCAAGTAGTCGTAATTATAATGCTGTATTTCTCAAAATGGGGTGCAGGGAGTGCCCCTGAGGTGGGCAGCAGGGAAACAAGGACTACTTGAAGAAAACTGATGAAGATGTTGCACCTTCTGGAGCAATTTTACTTGTGGCTTTGGGAAATATTTTTTATATTAAAACAAACACAGATGCTATTGAATAGAATAAAAAACTTTGCATTCATATTAAAGACAAGCTATAAGTCCAAAAAGTTTTGAACCTATAGTGGCAACCCCCAAACCTCCTTCTTTAGGAGTACTCACTCATTTTATGTTGGTATTGGGGCATGCTGGAAGGAAACTGAGATGCAATGCTAAATTAGTATCACAAGATCACCTTCCAACCTTATACAAGGATGCAACAGGCTAGTGTATCAAGGAAATATCTTGTGATTTTTAGCCATTCACGAAGTGCAACTAGAGAGGTCATGTGGTTTTGAAGATAAAATGAGTATGAAGTGAATACTATCCATTTACTAAAGCTTCCAATGTGCTTTTGAATGACTTTATTCACTTTCTCACACTTAATAATAGTGAGAAACACAGAAAAAAAAAAACAGAAAATACTGCTGGTAGGGAGAGGTTAGCATTTCATAAAATATTTCCATTTTTCCATGTGTATCAAATATGTATGAACTCCAAAAAACAACTTTTTAAAAAGCACACACTCATTACTTACCTTTCCAAATGATCCCTGCCCTAATACTTTTAAAAGTTCAAATTGGGAAGGATCTGCCTTTTCATGTCCTTCCTTTACATGATGTGTGATGGCAATTTCTTTGATACTGCCTTCTTCCTGTTCAGAGAGAGAGAAAACACAGTCAGTTACTTTCTCGTGCTAAAAGTAAAGCAGTATGAATTTAGTGTATCATATTAGAAATATTCAAATTAATATACAAAAACCACCGTTTACTGATCCACCAAGTGAACAGAAAACATATGCCAAGCAAACAAATATACTTTTAAGTTAAGTTAAATTTGAAAGATGGTATTATATTAGCTTACAACATAGGCCAATTTAACTTCTATATGACATTAACACTACGTATTTCCAAGTCTTCACTCTCCCTATTGGAGATAATTGTAATAGATAGTTCTATTGGACAGGAGCAGAGGGTGTAAAGAAGTCTGAAAAAAAAAAAGATCAGAGTAATCTGCTATGCTCTGGCCCATGGTTGTCCTAGGCAGAATCAATGTTATATATTTTCAAAAACCTGTTTCTTGGGGAAAGGGGTTGAAAAATATTCCAGGGTAAACGTGGAGATTTCTACCCTTAATACGGCTGTTTAAGTAAGTATACTGACATTTTATCTGTTTAGAATATGTAAGATTTTTCTGTTTCTAGAATAACCTGGAGTCTAACAGGGGAGAAAGAAATAACTCTAAAATACAAGATCAGAAAAGATTTAACAAATGGCTAGAGAATCAGACATGGAAAATGCCTATTCAGTATGATAAAACAGTGAAAGGTCTCTGGTTAAGAGAAGAATTTTTAAAGACAGTGGATACTTTAGTATATTTGAGGAAAGGTATCAGAACAAAGAAAGCATATGAAATGTACCATGATAAGTTGAGATCAGAAGATTAGCTACACCTTATTCAATCAATCAAGATACAAGCTTGTTTTTATTATAAGCCAAAAATTACGACAATAAAACCTTATAAAATCAGAAACATAAGCCTGTCAAATTAAGACTACCATTTCTTTTTTGTTGTTATTTTTTCAAGATGCCTAAGTATTACTAGTAGAATTTCAATGTGTTATATAAACATAAATCATTATTTGATTACTATTATATTACACACAAACATTTGTGTTCAATTAACATTTTCTGAGACACCCTTAGAATGTTGGAAATTTGACACACACGCAGCTCTATTCACAATAGCAAAAACATGGAACCAACCATGCTGCCCATCGAAGCTGGACTGGATTAAAAAAAATGTGGTACATATACACAATGGTATATTATGCAGCCATAAAGAAGGACAAACATGGACTTCGCAGCAACTTGGATGGACTTAGGGTCTATCATATTCAGTGATCTATCACAGAAACAAAGAATAGAGTACCATATGTTCTCACTCATAAGCGGACCATGAACAGTTATCATAATACTATAAGAAAGGGATTGGCAGTAGTGGGAAATGGCTAGGTGAAGAGGGGGTGGGATTGGCAGTTGAGGGAAACTGCCAGAGAAGGGGGGAGCACACCCCATCAACAAGGGTACCTGCATAATGAACATTTGTATACCTAACCCTGAACTGCACCCCACATTTTTAAAATAAAGGAAAATAAATAAATAAAACCAAAACAAAAAGCAAAACAACAAAAAAGTTAGCAATTTAAAGAATTACAAATATTTCTCAGAAAGATACACCAGGATATTAAAAAGAGTAGTAAGAGGGAAAAAAGCTCCAGGAAGAGGATAAAAAAGAATGCAGGCCCATCATCTTTCTTTCTAAGACAGAGGCTGTAGTTTGTAGGTTATCCTATTACTAGGTAGTTGAATCGTTTGACTCTCTTGAAACTTTAGCAAATAAAAAAAAAAAATCTCCTAACATTGGTTTAACCCTTTATTTTGTAATTTCACATGCATTATTTTCTTTAATTCTCATAACAATTCTATACAGTAGGTATTAGGATAGAACCAAGCATTAGCTGACTCTAAGATACTACACTTCCTTCCACCAAATAAGATCAAGGTATGTGGGCTTCAGACATACTTTTCTCCAAGTGAGAGCAAAGGCTTCAAAGTGATAGCTGTTAGTAGCTACAACTGGGAAGGCAGGAAGCAAATTGTCAAATTCTTTTTTGTTTTGTTTTGTTTTTGTTTGTTTGTTTGTTTTTTGAGTTGGAGTCTCACTCCTTTGCCCAGGCTGGAGTGCAGTGGCATGCACGCTCACGGCCACCCCAGCATCGACTTGCTGGGCTCTGGCGATTCTTTCGCCTCAGCCTTCTGTAGCCGGAACCACAGACGCACGCTACCATGCCTGGCTAATTTTTTATTTTATTGTAGAGTTGAGGTTTCACCAAGTTGCCCGGGCTGGTCTCGAACCTGCAAGCTCAGACAGTCCACTCACCTCGGCCTCCCAAAGTGCTGGGATTATAGGCTGAGCCCGGCCATCAAATTCTTTTACAAAATCTTTCAAAGAACAATATATATGTGGAATTAAAATTTAGACTGAAATTCAGCTAATACTATTAAAAGCACCTATACCACATGGCAAGCCTGTTAAGTGCTTTTTCCTTTTATCTTATATTTATGTCACAATAAATCTTTGACTACATATTAATGTTAGAAAGGGCTGGGGATAACACAAAGAAGTAAACCCCAGAGCAAGCACAAACATTTTGGAATCCTCTATATAGTCCCTCACTCACCACCAGAAATTTGATGGAACCTTTAAAGGCAAAATGGTTTGGATATTTTACAGTTTGAAGTTTAAAGCGATTAAGTGAAGGCTAAAGATCACACGTCAGTAAGTGGCAGACTTAGGGCTCAATTCTGTATCTTCTGACTTCTAAAACAAGGCCCTTATGATAACACCACACTGAGACTGTTGGAGACTCTTGCTGGTTTTTCATTCAAGATCAATGTCAGATACCTATAGACATATGCCCCTGGTCTTTATATCTGGTCTGCATCTTTGGGGTCAATTAGCTAAGTTGATTAGAGCAGTATTCTTTGAAATTTTGGTAGCATATACTTAAAAGTAAAAAATTACCATATACTCACTATTTGTATACTTACTGGGTTATAAATTATATACATGTAAAGAAGCTATCTTCTTTACATTGTGTTATCACATTGTACTTTGATGACTAATGGATTAGAGACTTGAACTCATGGGCCCAAGTTCATGAGCTGGATTCCAGCATGTATCAGTTAGCCTCATATGGAGAAAAACTACCTGTTCAAGAGCCTAACTGGAATCCAGCAGCTATTTATGCCCTTAAATTGTGAGGCCATGAAGAACTATACTTTGTCACGCTCTATATGTTTTACCACTTTTCTTTCTTAAGTGAGATGTGATTTATCGGGTTACAATATTTTTTTTCACTTTATATTTTACAGCAAATGCCTACAACAACAGTTTGTAATAAATAAGGATATAACACAGGCAGGGAAGAACAATCATTGAAATATAAGCATGCTGTATTTTGGAGCAGGCATACAGGATCAAGCCTTACTCTTAGTGTAAGGTACAATCAGGCCATAGATCTCAAAATAAATGGCAGTTACTATTCTCATCTCTTTCTTTAATGTTTAAATTTTATCTATCTATCTATCTATCTATCTATCTATCTATCTATCTATCTATCTTTCTACCTACCTACCTACCTACCTATCTATCTATCTATCTATATTTATCTATCTATCTAAGAGACAGGGTCTCACTATGTTGCCCAGGCTGGTCTCAAACTCCTGGGCTCAAGCAATCCTCCGACCTCAGCCTTCCAAAGTGTTGGGATACAGGCGTGAGCCACCACGTTCAGCCAGTATCCTCATCTTCGATGACTACCCCTCCTTTCCTCCCATGTCAAATAAGTTACTAACAAATGTAGAGTCTCCCTTTGATCCCTTAATTTAACATATACTGAAACATTTACTATGTATCAAGCATGGTGTTGGGAATGCCTTTCATTCTTTCTTTTTCTGTTTCCAGTGGTATCATCCAGGTAAAAGCCTTCACTACCTTTCATGTAGAAAACTGAAAGTAGCTTGGTTACTCAGAATACCCCTTCCTGCCTGTGTCCACTTCAATTCATCTTCTTGACAATTCATTTTCTGAAAGTATACAGCTCCAGTTATATGAGCAGCCTCTAAGACCAGGCATGGTGGCTCACGCCTGTAATCCCAACACTTTGGGAGGCAGAGGCGAGAGGATTGCTTGAGCCCAGGAGTTCGAGACCATTAGTCCCAGTTATTCAAGAGGCTGAGGTGGAAGGATCACCTGATATTGGAAGTTGAGGCTGCAGTGAGCCGTGATTGTGCACTCCAGCCTAGGCAAAAGAGTAAAACTCCAACTCAAAAAAGAAAACAAAAACAAAAACTCCTGCAAGTTTTCCCAAATTAAATGTGCTGCTTCAACCTCGGCATTCGAGGTCCTCTACAAAACAGCATCAATCTACCTTTCTGGTACTCTCTCTGAGCATTCCCCTATACATAGCCTTTTGTCAACTTGGGTTGTGTTCATATTCTTTTTGTTTTTAAAATCAAAGTAATATATGTACATTAGTAATAAATAAACAGTGGAAAAATAGCTTATGATGAAAAGTGTCTCTTGTCACCTCCATGCCTATACTTTAAAAAAAATTAGTTCCACATTTACTTTGATAATTTCTTAATTTATTAACCTTAAGACAATACAGGTTTGATCTCATATGTCTGCTACAAAATACAACATGTTTATAATCCAGTGATTGTTCTTTCCTGCCTTGTTGTATCCTTATTTACTACAATTTTTGTAGGTATTTTCTGTGAAATATAAGGCGAAAAAATGTTACCTGAAAAATCTGACTTAAAAAATAAAAAAGGTGAGGGGCTCACTTATATTATGCACCTCTTTCCATCATCTTCTTCCCCGCTGTTTGGTAATTATATTACTTGTCTTTTCTCTCAGTTTTGGACAGAATCCTAACTCATCAGTTTGTAAAAGGATGCTAATAATAATGGTCACATAGTCTTTCTCTCAAACTTATCCCTAGCTGCTGCTTGCTAGCTGTATTTTTACATTTTTATTAATATAAAGGCTATTCATTTTAAGAAAATTAGCATTCTCTCCTGCAACCACAACCAAATCCTTCATGCTCCCCACAAAGCCTGATTCTAAAGGTGAAAACCTATACAACAGCATCCACATTATCATGACAATATACTGTTCAAATGCAGGCTAGGTAATATATTACATTTTCTTTTATACAGTACAGGTCCATGACAATGACTCCCAGGCCAATTAAACACACACACACACACACACACACACACACACACACACACACTTTGTTAAATGCTTCAATTCAGGACAAATTTTACTTTGATTCCTATTAGGACCATACATTTCTTATAGTTATCTATTTTTTTCTGTTGTTTTTTGTTTTGAGTTGGAGTCTCACTCCGTCAGCAAGGCTGGAGTGCAGTGACACACTCATGGCCACCCCAGGGTCGACCTGCTGGGCTCCAGCAATCTTTCCGCCTCAGACTTCCAAGTAGCTGGAACTACAGGCGTGCACTACCACGTCTGGCTAATCTTTTTTTTTTTTTTTTTTTTTTTGAGTTGGAGTCTCACTTAAGAAAGAAAAGTGGTAAAACATATAGAGCGTGACAAAGTATAGTTCTTCATGGCCTCACAATTTAAGGGCATAAATAGCTGCTGGATTCCAGT
>CAUYQG010219066.1:0-11755 GCA_963574415.1 Tarsius wallacei | reverse complement strand
AGGAGTGTAGTGTGAGGTACTGTCTGGACATAGACTGTTTCCCCCTGTACCTGGCTTCTTCCTGCCCCTTCCCTTAGAGAGAGGCCTCTGGTCAAGGTTGGTCTTTGAAGGGTATGAACATTGCCAGTAATGAGTCGTGGGATGCAGGTGACCAAGCAAACCTGAAAACAATGTAGTCATCATGCTTAGCCAATGAAATTGTGAACACCATATAGGAATGTGAATGACTGATTGCTTGCTTTGATTATAAAACTGCTTGCTATAGTGACCCAAGGCATTCTTCTCTAACCTGCCACCATGGCACCTCTGGTAAGTTTTAATAAACCAATGTCTTTCCCTGCTGGACCTTGGGGTGACTTCTTTGGAACAGGTAAACATTATGCACAAACCCTCTCAGATTTGGGGTTATTGTATTACACTGTTTTCCACAAAAAATAGAAATGCATTTTTAAAAATTTTATATTTAGCCAATTAAAGGTATATGCTAAGGGAATTAGGCTAGTCAATAAGATGTTTTACATTTATTGTCCCTCCATTGGGTCTATAAAATAAAGAAGCAAATGTTTATTTGGAAACACACTAAAATTCATACATCCAAATAGCTTTTTTTCTTCAAAACAGTCATTTTAGGAGACTGTACACTTGTTCCTACAATGTTGAGGCCCCAGAGAATGTGGGGAGACCCCTCTTTAGGAACTGCCTTTAGAAGACCATCTATAAGTCATGCCAGAAAATTAACCTAAACCTCCTGTTATGGTCTGAGTAATGCTCAGCTGCTCCTCTGGATACCAATAAATCAAAGGGCCAGGGAACTGGTACAAAGAAGTTTATTTTGAATTTGAATCCAGGGAGCAGAGCCAGACTCAAGGTCTTTCTAAATGGTTCTGCTCCCTCTCCAGACTGTTACAGTTCACTTTTATAAGTCCAGAGTCATTAGTACCTATACATTAGCCACATGACCAACAGAGCATTGTACACAACTTGAGTTTCAGCCACATTCATCGATAGTGACATTTTTCAATCCAGACTTCCTGGTGCCAGGTATCAGAGGTATTTTATAGCTCTTATCAGTAGGGCCCAGCAGAAGCGTTAATCAAGCTTGCCATAGGGTAAAGGGAGTTTACAAGGCCTAAGACATCATGCATTACACAAAAGTTATACAAATCACAAAACTTATGACTATGCAGCAAAAGGGAGTAAATGGGGATTTGCATAGTCTACAGAGAAGTCAAGGATCCCCTGAAGCTACTTACTGGGAATGATAGGAGATAAGGGATGATAGGACTCCCAGGAATGTGCTCAGGAATACATCTCTAGTTTATTGAGCAGAGTCTGCAGGGAAGTTGAGGATCCTTTGAAGTTTCTTACTGGGAGTGCATAGTAGATAAGGGGAAGCACACCTTTTATTAGCTCTCAGGAATATTTAGGAATGTATGGGAGCACTTAAATCCTTGTCATGCCCTTCTCTAGTGGCTGTGACAACACGGACAGACATCAGTGAGTCTCAATCTTGGCTGCATAGTAATGATACCAAACCAGGTTCATTCTGCTCATTGCACAGAAAGTCAATCACTGAGATGACAAGTTTCACCAAAAGAGAACAGATTTATTTACAGGGCAGCCCAGCAAGGAGACAAGAGAACAGTTCTCAGATCTGCCTCCCTGAAAATAGGGCTTAGGGATATTTATGGGGTAAAGAAGTAGGGTGGCCCAAGGTGGGGGAAAAGTGATTGACATGAGGAAATTGATGATCTGTGCAAGGGTAGTCAGAGTTCATGACTTCATAGGAAGCATGTTCAGAAAATGGCAATGGTAGTGTGATCTGAGGGAGGAGTTTTTGGCCCTCTGACATTGTAAGTTCATCTTTTGGGCATTTGCACAGGTCTAGTTGAATGCTTGATGGTTTTAAGCTGTTCAAGCTAGACAAGAGCTGTCCCAGGTTCCTAAAAAACAACTTGAGCAGTCACTATTATGGTCACATATACATCAGAGGTGTTAGCTACAAGGAAGATAGAGAAGGCTGAGGTTTAGTGTTTAGTAGTGTGGCTTTCAGCTATGTGGTTTAAAAAAAAAAGTCAACAAGAAGCAAGTCCTTGGCTTTATTAGAATCTCTGGAAAGCTTTAACAAAATACCAATAACTGACCCATCATAAACCAAGTAAGTCAGAATACCTGGGAATACATAATCCAAGCTTCACAGTTTATCTTAGTGTGTCGCAAGGACTGAGAACCATTCCTCTCTTTAACAAATACATACGTTATGAGCGGGGTGCGAGAAGGTAGATTGCCATTATGCAGAGAATTTAATTAATAGTCCTTTATTTATGCTGGCAACCAAGAGCGGACTATTGTCCTAAAGGGCTTTCTACTCTGAGTGAAGCAGACGGTGGGCTTATAAAGGCAACAACTGCAAGGATACATAGCAATTTAGCAACCATAGCAACCATAAAATAGCAACTTAGCAACCAAAATGGGAACTTTTGATTGTTAGGGAGTTTTGATTAATTTTATGTCCCAGGAGCAGCCCATGTAATTAGGGCAGTTACATGGAGAAAAGGTAGAAGGACTATACAATGGAGTTACCTTGGTTAGGTCATGGAGTTACCTTGGTTAAAATATAGACTTTTAATATGAGAATGTAGCAATGGAGTTTTGCAAGGTGTAACATTTGAGTTTAGTTAACAAAGCATACAATTACATGGAACTTGTGGCTAGGGAGTTTCCAAAAGGTCAGGAGAAACAGTTTATGGGAAACAGGAATGTGGGTCTGTGAGTACAAGGAACTTACTTTAGTCACATGCGGGGGGAGGGTGATGGGTGGTGGGCATATCTGGGTAGCAAGCAGCTAAAATGGAGGATTTTTAACAAAAATGAAGTTCCTTATATTAAGCAAGCTACTACAGGCTATTATGAGTTTTACAGACATTTCATTCCCCCTTTTACTTGTTCATGAGTCAATGCGTTGACTCATCAGTTATAGGTATACTATTTGTACTGGGATTGTGCGGATGATGACATAGGGTTCCTTCCAGGCAGGAGTCAGAACTTCTTTCCAGAACTCTTTGACATAGGCCAAATTTCCAGGCTGGGACAGATGACAAGGTGTGGAAGTTGGAGTTGGCAGTACAGCACGGACGTTGTTGTGGACAAGGTCCTGCACCTGCTGTAAAGAGTGGAGATACTTTAACAGAGATTGATTAGTAAACTTTTCAAGAATAGGATCCTGCAAACGGAGTAACAGAGGAGGGGGTCTTTCAAACATGATTCCATTGGGAGTAAACCCAGCCTTGTACGGGGTACGTCTAGCTCGAAGAAGAGCTAGAGGTAAGAGAGTTACCCATTTTTCATCGGTTTCTATTATTAACTTAGATAAAGTATTTTTTAGAGTCCGGTTCATGCGTTCTACCTGTCCAGAGCTTTGTGGTCAGTAAGCACAATGCAGTTTTCATTTGATGTTTAGTGTTTTACTAACCAGCTGTACTATAAATGAGGCGAAGCCAGGACCATTGTCTGAGCCAATAGAAAGAGGAAACCCATACCTAGGAATTATTTTATTTAACAAGTATTTTGCAACCGTAAGGGCAGTTTCATTTTTTGTGGCAAACGCTTCTACCCATTCTGAAAAAGTGTCTATTAATACTAGTAAATAATTGTATCCTGTATGTGGAGGTTTTATTTCAGCAAAGTCTACTTTCCATTGTTTAACAGGACTTAATCCTCATGCCCTGATTCCTGGAAGGGGTTTTGGCCCTCCCTTGGGATTGACGTGGGCATAAGCAGGACACATTAAAGTTGCTGAGTTAGCTTGGTCTTTTAAGTTGTTGATACAGTTTAGCCATTTTGGTTCCTTTTAGGTGGGTGGTAGAGTGGAGATGTTTTGTTAATTTTTCTGCAAGAACTTCAGGTAGAACAATTCTGGAGTCCTTAACCCATCAGCTATTAGGTTTTTTGTAAGCTCTCGCCAGCTCTGCAGCCTCTTCTCCTCTGTGTGTACATCCGGGCTGCGGCTGTCAGTGAAGATGTTTACGCGTTTTTCTGCTCCCCAGTGCAGGGCTTGAGTTAGAGCAATTAACTCAGTCTTTTGGGCAGAAGTATCCCGAGACAGTGCCTGTGACCAGATTACATCATGAGCCGTAGTTACTGCTGCACCGGCATTATGGACTCTGTTTACGGGCTATCATCCATGAACAGGTCAGCATCAGCCTGGCGCAGAGGAGTATCCTGAAGATCAGGTCAGCAGGCCTGGGTGATGTCCAACACGTCCTCACAGTCATGCACTGGCGTCTCTGGATGGTCATCAGGCAACAGGGTTGCCAGATTGAAGCACTGAGTAGGAGAGAAAGTTAGTTTGGGCTGGTCTAGTAGTAGGCTCTGATACTGGGTAATATGTGTGCCAGAGGCTTCCCAGAGCAGAGTCTCAACAGCATGGGGAGCAGTTAAAGCCAGGTTCTGACTGCAAGTTAATTTGTCTGCTTCTTTAACCAGCAAAGCCATGGCCATAATGGCTCAAAGACAGGAGGGCCAGCCAGAAACTACCAAATAAGCCACCAGTCTTTTCAAACATGGCCCTAGGGTCTGAGTGAGGACCCCTTTGGCAATTCCTCGTTGTTCATGAATGAACAGGTGGAAAGGCTTGGTAACATTTGGGAGGGCTAGGACCAGGGCGTGGGTCAGAGCTGTTTTTAACTGCTGGAACGTTTGTTTTTCAGCAGCAGTCCAGTTTAGGGGTTGATTTCCTGCTGTGGCTGTGTATAGGGGCTTGACAATTTCAGCAAATTCTGGGATTTATAGCAGGCAATATCCTGCTGCCCCCAGGAATTTCTGTACCTGTTTCTTTGTGGTTGGCATGGGAACCTGAAGAATGGCCTCTTTCTGGGCTGAGTTAGGATAGGGCTTGTTTATTTTTCTTTAGCTGGTATTCCGGGTAGGAAGCTTCAGTTGAACAGAGCTGTGCTTTTTTCACTGACAGATGGTAGCCTAAGTTTTAGAAAAGCTGTAACAGAGTTTTAGTGCCTTGTAAACAAGTGTCCAAGTCCCAGCTGCAAGCAAGAGATTGTCTAGACTGGAGTAGAGTACATTTAGGGTGTAAGGCACAGAACCCTGGCAAATTCTGTTGCAAAGCTTTTCCGAAAAGGGTCCAAATTAACTGACTGGTGTCCCCAGAGTCATTTAAACGCAAAGATGGGTTGACTAACAGGAGACAAGGCAATAGAGAAGAAGGCATCCTTTAAGTCTAGCAGTAGAAACAAACATTTCAGTTTTGTCAGGTGAAAACACAATATTGGCTTTTCACTTCTGAAGCAGGTTTTGGCCCACTGGAGGGAATGGGCAGTTCAGGGCTATGAGGAACAAGTGGGTAACCTATTTTTGTCCTAAGTTTATAGTTTGGTTAGAAGTGAATTTGCAAATAGTAATTGCCCCTGTTGCCCCCTAAAGTCAATTCCCCGGGCCTGGAGGTGCATTTCCAGGATTTTAGCTTGTTTTCTGGTAGCTTTATTGACTGCCTGTACTGCCTGTTTCTGTTTCTTAGCATTCTGATTGTTAAAAACCTTTTGGGCCACTTCCAGCAGCTGAGAAATATTTATTCCTGCAAAGGTTTCAAGCTTCTGTAATTTAATTTTTTTTTTCTTTCGGATGTCTGGAGCTTTCTGTGCCACAAATTAATAGCTTGAGCATTCTCAGGGGCTGAGGGATTGCACAGGGTATAAGTACGAAAAGCCTCCTGGAGGCATTCAAGGAATGCCCCTTGGAGATTTCTCAGAACCCTGGAGAATCTTGGTAGTTTTAGAAAGATTGATAGGTTTTCAGACTGCTCCCCTTAACCCAGCTAATAGAGTTCAGTGATAAATTTCTAATGCCCTGAACCCTGCTGAAGTGTTAGGGTCCCAGTCTATGTGAGAGGAGGGAAAAACCTTATTTAAAATTTTTAAAAACCTTTTTCTTCTGTGTATCTGCAGCTGAGGCTAGAATAGATTTCCTAGCCTCAGTTCTAATGCACTCTTGTTTCTCAGAAGTAAACAAAGTTATAAAGAGTAACTGATAATCATCTTAAGTGGGGCGATGTGTGCACATAACTGATTTTATTAGAGACCAGAAACAGTTTGCTTGGTTCAATCTGCCCCCTATGGAGGAGGAACCTCCTGGAGGGGAAGGAGAGGGATCAGATTGGTCTAAGATTGGAAGTGAGTTGCCAAAGGTGGAGATGTCAGAGGGGAGGTGGTGATACTGGTCATGCATGCAGGGTTTAAGAACAAGATAAAAAATGGCTTTGGCTCTCAGTTTGTTCTTTTATTTTCCTATTCCTGCTCTTGGAAATATTCTTATGATCCTGGAAAACGGGACAAAGATCAGTCTTCTGTAACTACTTTTTGCTGAAGTGGGCTGTAGAGATTTTTCAAAAATTTATTTCCAAGGGCACCAATAGGAAACAGTGGGACTTTAACTGAATATTATTTGGATTTAATAAAATATCAAGTGAGAACATAGACAAAATTATTAAGTAAGTAATGATGAAAAAAAGCTATTGCCTCAGAAACAATTCTGGAAAGTGAAAGTAGTCCCACAAACTACATGCATGACCAGCCAAAGTCTCCAATTTATTAACATAAGTGGAAACATTTCCCTGCAAATCATTTACAGCTGTACTTTAACAAGGAAACACAGCCATCTTGACAAAGTCTGAAGAAAAATTGAAAACATTAGACACGCAATTAGATTGCAGCCCAAATTCAGAATTAAAACAGGCAAACATTGGCAAGTTATATTTTACAATGATTGATAAACTTAGGTTATTTTTGTTAGATTAATAATTCTTGTGCCTAGAAGGAGATTTTGAAGTCTGTAAGTAACTTGGCAGTGAAAAGCATTATAGCTGATTATAAACTACTGTCAGTGAAATTATTTTACCTGGCTTGTAGGCAATTCAGAAGGGGGTAGGGGTGAGGTAAGTGTGGTTCCTAAAGCTTGTTTTTTTTTTTCTTCCTTTCTCTTTCTTGTTTAAAGGAGAAAATTTTTATTATATAATCCAAGGGACTGGAGGTCAAGAAACCCGTGACGCCATATTAAATGACAAACAGACAAACAAAACACAATGACAAACAAGATGTGTCTGGACCAAGTGAGAAAAGTTACAGATCCCTGGAACAGCCTCAGGGCAGAAAACCAGAGGACTCTATTCAGCCAAAGTCTTGGCCAAATGAATAGTGTCCAAAGGGCGGCCTCGGCCATGATTCCCTTAAACAGAATTGTGTCCACAAGCAAAACAGAACAGATTTTTACTGGTAAACAGAACAAATTCTTACCTCCTGGGAGGATGCAGATGGACTCAGGTTTCTTTGAGATGAGAGGAGTCAGCAGTTGTTCCAACTCCCTCTGAGCCAGACGAGAGGTTATGGGGTCCTGAATAACTCAATGGGTGCCTCCCCAGTAACTCCCTGTTGGACTGGGGAGAACTGGAGCCAGGCTTGTCTCCCAAAGTTGGCAACTTCTTGCTGGGGCCTCCAAATGTTATGACCAGAGTGCGAGTAGGTAGATTGCCATTATGCAGAGAATTTAATTAAGAGTTCTTTATTTATGCCGGCGACCGAGAGTAGACTATTGTCCTAAAGGGCTTTCGGCTCCAAGTGAAGCAGACGGTGGGATTATAAAGACAAAAACCGCAAGGATACACAGCAATTTAGTAACCATAGCAACCATAAACTAGCAACTTAGCAATTAAAAGGAAAACTTTTGATTGTTAGGAAGTTTTGACTAACTTTATGTCCCAGGTACAGCCAGTGACTAGAACAATTAGGGCAGTTACATGGAGACAAGGTGGAAGGACTACTATACAACGGAGTTACCATGGTTAGGTCACTAACAAAATATGGGCTTATAATATGAGAATGTAACAATGGAGTTCTGTAAGGCGTAGCATTTGAGTTTAGTTAACAGAGCATACAATTACATAGAATTTGTGACTAGGAAGTTTCCAAACAGTCAGGAGAAACAGTTTATGGGAAACAGGAAAGTGGGTCTGTGAGTACAAGGAACTTATTTTAGTCACATGCTGGAGTGGGGTGAGGGGTGGGTATATCTGGGTAGCAAGCAGCTAAGATGGAGAATTTTTTAACAAAAATTCTGTTACTTATATTAAGCAAGCTATTACAGGCTATTATAAGTTTTACAAACATTTCACATACACCTGATTTTTCTTTGTATAATTTTTTACTATTGCCAAAATTTAAATTGATTTCATTCAAAGACAATAATTTAATGTCTTTAAAAATGCATATCAAGAAAGTATGTATGCGGCATGGTGGCTTACCCCTATAATCCCAGCACTTTGGGAGGCCAAGGTGAGAGGATTGCCTAAGTCCATGGGTTTGAGACCAGCCTGGGCAACTTGGCGAGGCCTCACCTAAAAAAAAAAGTATGCAATAGCTTCCAAAATCAACTCCAATATTTTTCTGAACAATGAAAACTTATTGCAGAATAAGCATGTACCTTCCCAAGGAGACAATTTAGAAAAGTATAAAATCATTATTTAAAGTTCAAAGTTAGCCAGCTGTGGTGTCTCCTACCTATAATCCCAGTACTTTGGGAGGCAGAGGCAAGAGGATTGCCTGACTCCAGGGGTTCAAGACCAACCTGGGCAACTTGGCAAGACTTTGTCTCTACAAAAAAAAAAAAAAAATTAGGTGGATGTGTTGGCGTGTACCTGTGGTTCCAGCTACTTGAAAGGCTGAGGCAAAAGGATTGCCTGAGCCCAACAGGTCGAGGCTGCAGTGACCGTGAGCATGCTACTGCACTCCAGCCTGGGTGACAGAATGAGATTCCAACTCAAAATAAATAGATAGATAAAATAAAGTACAAAGTTGTTCATTAATTATCTTAGTAATGAACATTTGGGTTGCTAAACTTTGGGTAATTATGAAAAAAGCTGCTATGAACATTTGTGTGCACGTTTTGTATAGATAGATGTATGTTTTCATTTCTCTTGATTGAATACCTAGGAGGGAAATAGTTGAGTCATAAGATTCAATTGTTTCTAAGAAGATATGTTTATGGCCGGGCTCTGTGGCTCAGCCTGTAATTCCAGCACTTTGGGAGGCCAAGGTGAGTGGATTGCCTGGCTCACGGGTTCAAGACCAGCCCAGGCAACTTGGCGAGACCTCATCTCTACAATAAGTAAAAAATGAGCCAGGTGCGGTAGCCAGTGCCTGTAGTCCCGGCTACTTGGAAGGCTGAGGTGGAAGGATCACCTGAGCCCAGCAGGTCGACACTGGGGTGGCAGTGAGTGTGCCACTGCACTCCAGCCTGGGCAACCAAGTGAGACGCCAACTCAAAAAAAAAAAAAAAAGGTATGTAGTAAATTGACAAATAGTTCTCCAAACTGATTACAGTAGTTCCCCTCCCAGACTCCCAATGGATGCCTGAAACTGTCACTCCCTCCTCCCTCCCTCCCTCCCTCCCTCTCTCTCTCTCTCTGTTGGAGTCTCACTCTGTTGCCCAGGCTGGAGTGCAGGGGCACACTCACAGCCACCCCAGCATCTGCTGGGTTCAAACGATCCTTTGGCCTCGGCCTTCCAAGTAGCTGGAACTACACATGAGCTACCACACCCGAATAGTTTTTTAATTTTATTGTAGAGATAAGGTCTCGCCAAGTTGCCCGAGCTAGTCTTGAACCCACTGGCTCAGGCAATCCACTTGCCTCAGCCTCTCAAAGTGCTGGGATTACAGGCTGAGACACCGAACCCGGCCACATTTCTTTCTTTCTTTTTTTTTTTTTAATTAAGAACATGCATCTTTCCACTTCATGGAAGCATGTTACGTCTTCTCTTCGGCATATCCAAATTGCCAGCATCACTACTCTTGTGCTTTGTTGCCATTATTAAGTACAATAAAGATGTCTTCAACAAAAGTACTGTGACACCGCAACAGTCTGATACCCCAGTGGACATGCTGGACAAAGAAATAAGTTATGTTCTAAGCAGTATAGCATTAGATTTCATCATGTTATTCAAAATGGTGTGCAATTTAAAACTTATGAATCTTTTATTTCTATAATTTTCCATCTAATATTTACAGATCCAGGTAACTGAAACTGTGAATAAGGTGGGGGACTACTATATGTAATTTGTGTGTCAGTGAGTATTTAGTTCTATACCATTTTATAGCATGTGTAGGTTTCTGTATCCACTATCATAGTTAAGATACAGAACAGTTCTGTCACCACAAGGATCCCTCATGCTGCTGTTTTATAAGCATACCCACTGATTCTGACTGTCATAAACTCTGCAACCATGAATCTGTTCTCTGTTCACAAAATTTTGTCATGTAAAAATGTCTATGTAAAGTAGATTAATGGATAAACAAAACATGGCATGCACATACAATGAGATGTTATTTAGCTTTAAAATGGAAGAAAATCCTTTCATTTGTGACATGTATGAAACTTGAGGACATTATACTAAGTGAATAAACTAGTTACAAAAAGACAAGTACTGTATGGTTTCATTTATCTGAGATATCTAGAGTAGCAAATTCATAGAAACAGAAAGTAGAATGGTGATTGCCAGGGCCTGGGAAGGAGGGGCGGGGGGTGGGGGGGTGGGTGGTGATGAGTTGTTTAATGGATATAGATGTCAATTTTTGAAAGAAGGAAAAGTTCTGGAGATTGGTTGCATAACAATACTCAATACTACTGAACAGTACATGTAGAAATGGTTGAGATTTTAAATGTTATGTTATGCATTTTTTAACCAAAAGTTTTAGTTGCATAAATGAAATCATATACTATGTAACTTTCTGGATTGGCATTTTTCCTCATCAAGTTGTTTCATGTATCAATCATTTGTTCCTTTTGTTTTATTAATGAGCAGTATTCCATTGTACAGATGTACCATAGTTTATTTAACCATTTACCCTTTGAAAGACATCTGAATTGTTTCCAGGTTTTCATTTTTATGAATAAAGGTGTTCAGTCATTCTAGTTTGTTTATTTGTTAGTTTGTTTTTTTGAGTCTAGGGATCACTCTGTCACCCAGACTGGAGTACAGTGGCATGATTGTGACTCACCACAGCCTCAACCTCTTGGGTTTAGGCAATCCTTCTGC
The DNA here is from genome assembly GCA_963574415.1 of Tarsius wallacei. Classification (NCBI taxonomy): domain Eukaryota; kingdom Metazoa; phylum Chordata; class Mammalia; order Primates; family Tarsiidae; genus Tarsius; species Tarsius wallacei. The sequence goes on along the minus strand of CAUYQG010219066.1, from coordinate 659 downwards.
CTCAACCTCCTGAGTAACTGGCTAAATTTTTTTGTAGAAAGGCAGTCTCGCTATTTGCTCAGACTGGTCTTGAACTCCTGGGCTCAAGCAATCCTCCAGCCTCAGCTGCCCAAAGTGCTCGTAAGTATGAGCTGCTGTGCCTGACCTATCATTCAAGTCTTTGTGAGAACAATGGTTTTTCATTTCTTTGGGATATAATGCCCAGGAGTGTAATTACTGGGTCATATGGTAACTGAATACTTAATCTTACAAGAAATTGCCAAATTGTCTTCCATAGTAGCTGTACTATTTTACATTTCCAGCAGCAATGTGTGGGTGACCTATTTTCTCTGCATACTCACCAACATTTGGTGTTACATTTTTAAATGTTAGTTATTCTGATAGGTATGTGGCAATGTCTCATTATGGTTTTAATTTCCATTTCTCTAAGGGCTACTGATGTTGAACATTTTCTCATGTGTTTGTTTGCCAACTTTTTTTTTTTTTGGCCAATGCCCTAATTGGGGATTTAATTTGTCCCTGTCTAATTGGAAATATTAATTGGCTTTTTGCTGTGAGGTTTTGAAAGTTCTTTATTATTTTATGTTTTTAAGTTATTTTTATTGTGATAAAACATATAATATAAAATTTAGGCCGGGCTCGGTGGCTCAGCCTGTAAT
>CAUYQG010219063.1:0-11619 GCA_963574415.1 Tarsius wallacei | reverse complement strand
ACAAGCAAAGAGAGAGAGAAAAAGAAAGAGGGAGAGAAAACCAAACCAAAATGGTAACAAAAACAAAACAAAATAAAAAAACAAAAACAAAGAAAGAAGAAAAAAACAAACAGCACATAAACAAACAAAAACCCCAAGGAAACTAAAACCGATAATATGAGGAAATTTTCACACCCATATATAGCCTTATTGGATAGAAAGAAGAAGGGGTAAAACAGAATAAAATGCCAACTCCCAACAAGCTTTATTAAAAAAAAAAAAAGGGTAGAGTCATGCAAATACAAAAAAAAATCCCAAAACAACAACAACAACAACAACAACAACAACAACAAAACTTATATAATTCTTGAGCACCTTCTTTTGGCAGTTTCAAGACTTCAGGTTTCTTGTAGGAGTGACCCAAGCACTGCTTCTCTTAGCTGGCGGCAGAGGCGGTTTCGAAAGGGAGGAATTTCCAACTTTTAAATCTGTCCCTGTTTACCCCTTGCAGTTGTGGAGAGGCTGGAAGGTGTCCCCAGCTGATCCACCTGTGTTAGCCCTCTCCCTGTGTGCCGATCCTAACGTTGCCCACCTGAGTCACACATCTTGCAGATCACTGGAGAAAGGGTGGAGGGTCACTTTAAAACTCACCCCTACTCATTCGCTGTGAGTGGAGACTGGGTTCTTAGGTTGCAGTGCAGACCACAAATGCTTCAAATCTAACCTCCTGTTTACCCGGTGGAGTTGTGGGAAGGCTGAGAACTGCCCCCAGCTGATCCGCTTATGTTCAGGTCTCTCCGTGCATGTTGCTCAGAAAGTTGCCCACCTGAGTCACATAGTCTCGCCCATCTCTGGAAAAAGGGTGCTGGGTCACTTTAAAATTCACCACTATTTGCTGTGATCTAGGGCTGGGTTCTTCAGCTGGGCTGCCTTGGCAGACCTCAGATGCTTCAGTTGGGAGATGGGGCGTCCGGGTCTCCTTGGCTGGGACTCTGGTGGGGTTACTCTGGTATATTTTCTTGCAGTTCTCATTGCTGGAGTCTGACTTGCGATGAAGGCTGCAGCGAAAGGCGGCACCTGCTGCAGGTGATCTTCACCGTTTTAATCATTTCTGTTTTTCCTTTCTGGGTGGTGCTGTAGAGATGGTGCCTGCCTCTGGACAGAAGAGTGTGCTGAGGTCCGAGCAGCTGCTCAGGGCAGTTGTCTAAGCAGGAGATCTCGGTCCTCTCCTTTCCACATCTCCACTCAATCAGACATTCACTCAACTTTTGCTGACACCCTAGGGTATTCACGGGTCTCTTCACCAGTTCATTTATGCTGAGACTCATGCACTCCGACCGCCTCTGTCGCCATCTTGGAATCCCGTTGGCTGATATAAGAGAGTCACTCCTGCTCTCTTTGGGTTAATATTCACATGGAATTTAAAAAATTCTTTCTTTTTAAACTTTGCATGTCCTTAGATCTAAAGTGCATCTCTGGTAGACAGCATATATCTGGATCCTATTTTTAATCCATTCAACTAATCTATGTATTTTGATTGGGTAGTTTAAATCCATTTACATTTAAAATACCTACTGATGGGGGCACTTACTTTTGACATTTTAAAATTTGTTTTCTATATATTTTGTACCTATGTTTGTTTTTTTCCTCCATTGCTACCTTCTTTCAGCTTATTTGATTTTTTTGTAGTGACACATTCTGATTTCCTCCTCATTTTATTTTGTGTATAGATATTTCCATTTTGGTTATAGTGGAGATGACTTTATGTTAAATTGAGAATAAGCTAGGTAGCAAGCAAGCAACATACTTATAGATTTTCAGAACTATAAAGGGATATAAAAGAAAGGGCCAGAATGTCATATAGGAGGCCAGTGGGATAGGTGGCGGGGATGTCTTTTCCATAAGACAGTCAGGAGAAAACATGGGACCTTGAAGTGGAGACCTGAAGGATTACAAAATAGTAGTGGTTGCAGATGAGTGTTCTAGGTAGAGGGAAGCAAGGCCAGGTGCTGTAAAGGCCTGGAGAAGGAGAAGACTTCGCCTGTTCTCTCAGCTGGTGAGAGGCAGTATAACTGGAGCGCAGCCTAGATGAGGCATCATGGGGTACAGGGTGACCAGCCATCGTGGGTTTGCCAGAACTGAGCCGTTTCCCAGGCATTGGACTTTCAGTCCTGAACATGGGACAGTTCTGAACGAACAGGGACTGTTGGTCACCCTAGGTTCAAGACGAGTTTGGAGAGACTGCCTTTGAAACCACCCGCACATTTTTTGACTCCTCCACAGAAGCTAATAATCTCACTATTATATTAACATTATTAGAGGGACAATTATCTGACTGTTTGAATTGAATGAAGTATTTTTGTGTTCATAGGACAGTCCCTGCAAAAAGTAAAGCCCAGTGCAAAGAAACACAATAGTTTTAAACTATTATCAGCAAAAATTAAAAAAATGAGAAAAATTAAATTGGTGATAGCCTATCATTACTTAAGAGGGAACAGACTAAGTGAATGATGTGGGTGAATTTTGACTTGGAAACTCTGATCTTACTTTCCAAAGATTTATAGGCCTGTGTGTGTGTGTGTGTGTGTGTGTGAGTGATAAGCAAATGATTCCTTCCTCCCTCCATTCCTTCCCTACCTCCCTCCCTCCCTTCCTTCCTCCCTTCCTTCCCCCTCCCTCCCTCCTTTCTCTTTTCTTTATAATAATACCATTCAGAAAAAGAACTGGCATCTTTTCTTGTACTAAGTTTTATGTTTTTTCAAAATATATTTCCATTACCTTATTGAATCCCCACAATAACTCTATCAAGTAGATATTATCTTCCACATAAAATTGGAAGGTCAATTGTTAGACATCACACAGTAACTTACTAGAAAGATTGACCTGGAACTCAGGACTCTTAATGCTTAGACCAGAGTTTTTTATAATACCACCCACATTATTAGCTAGCTCAATGCCAGGATTTTGCAAAAATGATGGGTAAGCTTAAAGGAAAGAAAAAAATTTTTGCCACATGGAGTAGAGTCATGGTGGGCTTCCAAGGTCAGCACAATTTCTCCTGGGTCTCATCACCTCATGTCAGGTCATCTAGGCCCTCCATCAGGCTCTGGCTTTCCTCCTTCGACTCATGCACCCTGAAAGGCAAGACATTTCTTATGAAAACAGCAGGGGGAAATAAAAGGAAATTTTCGCTTTCTGAACTCTACCTCTGCTGAATAAAAAGATTTGCTGACAGGGCATAATAAAAGCAAGAGAGGGGAGGCTCCCAAAGAGAAGAGTTAAGGGGAACAGATTTATGGGCTCAAATAACAATCAACCAACGATCACACTTCTATAATACCTGTACTTTATGCTATGCTCTGCTTATTTAAAGGATAAACACAAATCTTTTTTTTTTCCTACTTCAAGGTAATCTTGTTTTTTTAAAATTGTGTTTACTTAAGGACTATGACATGATACTTTAAAAATTGGTGCATAATAGGTGTACAGATTTTCATGGTACGTGTGATAATTTAATACATTTGTATAATTTTTACAGATCAACTCAGTGTTCTTGGGATATCAATCACATAAGTATTTGTATGTTCTTTATAGCTAGAATCATTCAAATTATTCTCTTCTAGCTATTTTGAAAGGTACAATCAATTATTTTAAAATATAATCACCCTACTTTTCTATCAAACATTAGATCTTATTTCTTCGATTGAACCATAAATCTATACCCATTAGTCAACTTCTCTTCATCTCCCCTTCCCCAACCCTTCCAGGCCTCTGGTAACCACCAGTCTACTCTCTGTCTTCAGGAGATCCACTTTTTTAACTCCCACATATGAATGTGAGCACAACATGATGTTTTGATATACACAGTGAAATGGTTAGTGCAGTCAAGCAAACATATCCAACATCTCACAGAGTTAACCTTTTCTGTGTGTGACAAAAGCCTTAATCTACTCTTTGAGCAAAAATCCCCAATACAAAACAGTATTATTAACAATACTCCTGTGCTGTATATTTATTCTAGACTTATTCATCCTGCATATCTGCTGCTTTGTTTAAAGGATCAACAAACATCTTGAAAGATTTCTCTTTTCTGTCCTTCCAAGATGACATGGCATCCTCCCAGATGGAGAATGAACTCATTCATACACACACAATTGGATGTCACTTCATTCATAAGAAGTTGTTTTGAAATTGTTTGACTGAATACACCAAATAGATAGCCAGCTGATCATAGCTACAGAGGATGTGATTTCCTCAAGTTCATAGAGAAGGTCCTTAACATCAGATCTAGAATTTTCATCTTCTAACTACCCACATTGCGGGGCCCCAACCGTCTCCAACTGTTCACTGACTTGCAACCTGTGAGTCAGCACCTGGGGGCCTGGCAGACCCTTGTTCCTGGAACCCCTTACTGGTGATCGCACCCAGCGTTAGAATGCCGTGATACAGTCCGCTCTACTTTCTGGAATTGTTACCATGTGATCATGACATCATAGACTAGTTGGACAATTCTGTCTCCTGATGTTTCAAATGTGTTTCTAACTGAGCTTCAGTGATGAAGTTGAGGAAGACATGGGGAAAATTTCCTGCACAATTGAGATCCAAGCAGCTTTTATTCTCTCCTCCTTTGTGACCCTCCTCAGTGGACTCATTTTGTTCATTTTCAGGCTTACCTGGAGAACTGTTAAAAAAAAAAAAGGCAAAACACCAGGGGAACAGGAATTATCTTGGTCAGTTTCCTTATTTGGGATCCTCTCTATGAAGAACAGAGACCATTTTGGCATATGTTTGTGTTTAGCAAATGATGTAGGCTTCACTTAATTTCTCAGGCTAACAAAGCGAGTGGCTGTGGTCTGGGACCTCAAGAGGAGGGTAAATAGAACTGTGGACTGACATTCTGAAGTCTATAGGGACAGGGAGAGGCCAACTCTCTCAGCACTGGGAGAAACAATGTCTTATATGGATGATGATTAATGTTAGCTCTGGAAACTGGTCACTGTTCTGAAAAAACACCCATGAAAATTTTGAATTTTATTTTGAATTTTAAAAAGACAATTTCTTTGAGTGATAGAAGGTGAAAAGGAAAAAAATATCAATACCGATCTCACTTCCATAAACTGTTCATGTATGATGCATATGTGTTGACAGGTGTACACTGCCTTCCGTAATCCAGGTGAACACAACACACCAAGTGGCACATACACACAGAAACCCACACACTCATGTACATGCCACCTGGCCACAAATTCAAGAACACTTCTTACACCCAAGCAGGCTTTGCAAGGGTTGGTGTTGTTGAATAATAGCTGTAAAAAGATGATAATCAGAATAAATTATATATCACCCAGATTAGGCATTGCTTAAGGGTTTGAAATAAAGCTCTTAAATGTTGTGTAATGGCTGTTTTATTACCAGCGATCAAAGGCAAAGAGTTTTATTATGCCCTGTGTAGTTTGCTTCCATTTTTTGTTTCCCTAACTTTGTTTCTTTCTCTGTTAGGTTATAGCAATTTCCATAATAGAAAACATTTTACCTGTGCATTATAATTAGTATTGAAAATTTGCTTCAAACATTTCTCTTGGTGTTGAAAATCAACATAAAATAACATGATTTATAATTTGACAAATGTTTAAGGTTATCAGCAATATGGAATCTAGGTTTCTGTATTTGAAAGTTATCTAATATTGAAGCTCATAGATTTTGGTTGCTAAATGAGTTCACTCTATTAATTTCTACGTTAAAGACTATGTAATGGCATAAAAATTACAGAAAGTATTCTGGGATATTGACCTGTGGGTAAATATGTATAATGAATCTGCCTCCTGGTTTCTACCTTTTTTTGTTTGCTTGTTAAATGCACAACTGAATTTGTAGAATTAAAAAAATCTCCTCAGTCTTCTCCTCCAGGAAATCTTCATTATATTCAGTTTTGTGTGAATTATATTACAGAAATATGACAGCACATTTGTCAATTCACATTTGCTATATTTTTCATTTCTTATTTTGGGTGTAATTGATGTCTACACTTCAATTCAGTTGTATCTTTTAACTTTAAATATTAAGCAAGTGTTACAAAATGTTAAGAAGTGAGGTCTGAGCAATCAGAATGCTATACTGTTCTGTTTTTGAATTGTGAGGAGTTTGATCAAAGTTGAGCTTTTTTCCAACAATCTGTTATTTTTAATTTAATTGAGAGTTCTCTATTTTTCTTTGGAAAAGTTGGCCAGATGCAAAAATGTCACAAATCTAGGTACTGTAAAGAATTCTTTTAAAGATTAACTGGAGGATTATAATTTTTCTCCTTAAATGTGCATTTTATTTGTTTACTTTATTTTAAAGACATGGGGTAAATGTGCATTTTAAAAGGTCTACTACATCTGAAAGTATGATTTTATTATATCTTAGGATCTTATTATATTTGTTTTTCCATAGAAGGCAGCTCCAATTTTATGCTGAAATTAAAATGAATGCTCCATATTAATGTCAACATGAATATTTAAAAAAATTAATTCTTAGGCAACATCTAAGGAACACATATGATGAGTCATAAATATTAGGGGACAAATCATTAATCAAGAAGTGAACTCTATCAAGGAGTTTTAAAATGATACTTCCTTTCTAACATTCAGAAAATGAGTAGAAAAAGCAGGTGATTTGGAAACCCTAACTCCATATAAAATGAGCTTTTCTGAAAGTCAGAGGGGCTCAGTCAGCTTAATGTGGCCAGTCCTAGTTAATGTTTTTCTTGGCGTTATTTCTAGACTATTACGAGCAAACAATAGACACTAGCTCAGACTTTGGCCTTTCCTCATTGCCTGATATTGGGCAAGTCATTTAATTTCTCTGTATCTTGGTTTCCATATGAATAATAAGGTTTATTTAATCATATTTACTTTATCTATCACATAAGATTACCATAAAATTTAAATATAATAAGCAAAGATATTCTAGAAATGTAAGGAGAGATTCTAGTTTCTGAAGAATACCAGATAAAGAACTAAAAGCAACATAAAATTGCTGAAACTTTCCTGCCCTTTTTCTCTCTTGAGCGCTGACACTTAATGAATCACCTAAAAATCAGTTTGTATTCTTTTTTTCCTTGTTCGTGTGTCTTGATGGAAAATGTTAAAGCACTTATTCCTAGAGCAGAAAGAAGCATGTTGCTCCCAGTCCTCCTTGTTGAAATGATGCCAGTTTGAAGGGTCTGGGCACGAGTGTACCTGAGACAGGTAGGAAAACTGCAGAATTCAGTATTAAAAAGTTGTGCGGAAAACCAGTAAGATTCAAACCCAGTCAAATTTATTCTATGATATGTTGAATAAGCATCTACAGGGTTCTCTAGGTTGGACAAGGTACAGTGATTTTCAACTGATACCACAAGAGACTCTCACAATATAAAACAAATTCCTTTCTCTGAGATCAGCTCTCACTGTTGATTTCTTTGTCTTGCTTGTAGAATCTATTCTCATCAGGCGGCACTGTTTGTAACACTCCAAAAAAACTTCGTTTACGCGGGGCATTTTGTGATCGTGTGCAAATGTTGCTTTCAGCCCAGACCTTTGTGGGGCAAATGTTGGTAAGTACATTTTCATTATTTATTTGAAACAGACTTCAGCCATGAGTGTGTATATAGTCTGTATGTATAACTGAATTCCCTCTAGGTGAGCAACCGATGTGCCCTGGTGGTCTTATCTAACATACCACTACCTCCCAATCTCATCTCCCTGTGTCTACCGCTCTTTATCTATTATTCTACTTTGTTTTCCTCTAGAGTGAACATAATTACTTGGCATTGTATTTTATGTTTATTGTCAGTCTCTCAGCTGGAAGGAAAGCTTAGGGCAAAAGTTGTGTGCATTTTGTTCTCCTTCCAGTTGTAGATGGGTGTGTACATAGGTATTTTAAAACATGTCTAGTAAACTCATCTGACCTGAAATATACAGTTACTTTCTCCTTCTTTGATTCCAAGTGCTCTATTTTCTTCATTATACAAACTAACTATTATTGCCTTTCTCTGATACTTGACATTTTACTCCTCATTTTAATCTTGCTCACTTGGACATACTAAAACTCAGCTCACACATCATCTCCTCAGGGAATCTTAGCCTCGCCTCCATATTAGACTAAGAGCCCCTCTTCTAGTTTCTGTAATATTCATTGAACGTTGTGAATAAAGTTATCTGTGCACATGCCTGTCTACCCTAGTGCACTGTGAGCCCTTGAGAACAGACTATGTCATAGAAACGTTTGTGTCCCACTGCTGGAAGGAGCAGATGCCCAATAAGTAAACATTGCGCTGATCATCATTTCAGGAGTATAGTTTGATCTGCAACAAAAAAGAATCTGTGATTTGGCGTATGCTACCATCAGATGGTGTTATGGTGGAAGTAAATTCATGTGAGCTAGAGGTTAGTCTCTGCTTTTATAATTAGCAAAAACACGGCTCTTTTCTAGTAAATGTTTCTTAATTCAGATATAACAAATTGTTAAACCTTGGTTGGAAGGGTATAAGTAAAATTGCTTTCATAAAAGCTGCATGGAATGAGAATCATCTGGAAATGTGTTTCTCTTTTTTCTGTCTTCTAAAGTTTTGGTCTCTTTTCCTGAGGTCCCTGTGATTATGACCTGTTGCAAAATTTTGCGATTCTCTCTGATTATATCAGAGATTTCCTGGTTAAGATCTCTTTAAATGCCAGAATTATATTTGACTGAATGAGGATAATGTTGAGAATAAGGAATGAAAGGTCACAGTGGTGAGGCTGAGGGAGCGTATAACATCTGCCCTATGAGCACTACATATGGGGAGTGAGCAGGAATGAGATGGTCGGTGATTACATACCAATAACAATTGCTTCTTTAATGATGGAAAAACGTATTCTTTTAACCTGTAACAGCTGATAATTATCTGGTTGAAGCACCAGAAAGCATAGAGTGAAGGATAGATGGGAATAAATACTCTCCCAGTGAAAGGCATAACTGAAACTCTTAGGGGTCCCAAATGAGTGTTTATGAAAGAGTGAAAAGAAAACAAAAGGGCTTATAGATTTCCTTTCTCCTATCCTTCTTTCCTTTCTTTGTAATTCCTTTACTTCTTTCAGTGAATATTTATTGTTTTCCAACTGCACACTAAGCAGGCACTCAAGATAAAACGTAAAATGCAGTCAAGAGTCTTAAATTCTACTTAAAGTCTTGAGGAGTAGAGATAATACATACTTACATTAATAAATAAAATAAAATAAATTTAGATGATGATCAATCCTATGAGGGAAACACGAGTGATGTGTTTCTAAAGTTTGGTGGTTGTGGAGTTAGATCACATCAGACACAGTGACCAGAGAAGCAACCTCTGAAAAGGCAAGATTGGAGGTGAGACAGGACGAATAAGGACAAAGCAATTGAAGAGTAGAGAAAAGGGGTTTCAGATAAAAGCACAGACTTGAGAAGGTAAAGAGCTCAGGTAACTACAAGCACCTAAACAGGGCTCTGTCCTAGGGATGATGGAGAGAGAGGAGAGTGAGGCCCGAGAAGAGCCTGGAGTGTGGTGCAGTGTCTGGTGACTCAAGTAAGGAGCTGAACCACTCAACTGGAATCACTCCATTCTCATGTAAAGGGAGGCCTGTGAGGTCTTGAGGCCTGAGCTGACATGATCTGATTATGTTAAGATTCAAGAGGCACTAAAGGCTGAAAACTTTCAAAGCTATACCAGACAAATGACAACAAATGGGAGTACAATTTTAATATCACATGTTTGAATTCAGTGCAAAAAATATTACATGAAGCCGAGTAACCAGTATTAGTTTACTAAGACTGCCATAACGAAGTACATACCTGAGTGGCTTCAACAACAGAAGTGTACTGCCTCACAGTTCTGGAGGCTAGAAGTCCAAGACCAAGGTCTTGGCAAGGTTGTTTCCTTTCAAGGCTGCAAGTGAAAATCTGTTCCATGCCTCTCATCTCACTTCAGATGGTTTGCTGGCGATCTGTGTTCCTTGGCTGGTAGACACATCATCCCAATCTCTACCTTCCTGTTCACATGGCGTCTTCCTGTGTGTGTGTGTCCATCTCTGTGTCCAAATTTCCTCTTATTTATATAAGGTCACCAGTCATAGTGGATTAGAATCCACCTTCATGACTCTGTCTTAAATTGAATTCATCTGCACAGACCTTATTTCCAAATAAGATCACATTCTAAATACTGGGCTTTAGGATTTCAACACATTTTTTAGGGGGTACAATTCAACATACAACCCTTGAAGTGATATGTGTAACAAACCATAACCAAGATATAACATTATGAATACTGCTACACCAAAAATATAACTCCAAGATAAGCAAAATATTTGAAAAGTTATTTTGATAAATAAAAAAATAAAATAAGACTGGGCACAGTGGTTCATACCTATAATTACAGCGCTTTGGGAGGTGGAGGTGAGAGGATTGCTTGAGCCCAGGAGTTTGAGACCAGCCTAGGTGATATAGCAAGACCTCAACTCTACAAAAAAAAAAATTAGTCAGGCATGATGACATGTGATCTGTAGTCCCAGCTACTCAGGAGGCTGAGAAGGGAGGATCACCTGAGTCCAGGAGACTGTGGTGAACCGTGATTGTGGCACTGCTTTCCAGCCTGGGCAACACAGTGAGACCCCGACTCAAAATAAAGAAATAAATAAAATCAAATGAAATGAATGACTCAAGCTTAAAAAGTCAGGGACTAAAAACAAATTAAATCTAAGCAGAATACATTAAAAAGGTAAAGTTGGAAATTAGTTAATTATAAAACAGCTGATTATTTCAAACAACCAGTGAAATAGTGAAATCAATAGCTAGTCTAAACAAGAAGTACAAATACATGAAATAAGCCATTACAAGGAGAAAATAAGCACAGATTGAAATGGAAAGATTTAAGTGTTCTTCAATGGATAATTAGATAAACAAAATGTGAGACACACACACAGACACAGACACATACCATGAAATACTATTCAGCCATACAAAATAGTGAAATCATGTCTTTTGTGGCAACGTAGATGGGAGTGGAGGCCATTATCCTAAGTGAAGTAACTCAGAAACACTAAATCAAAAACCGTATGTTCTCACTTATAAGTAGAAGCTAAGCAATGAGTACACATAGACATACAGAGTGGAATAACAGACTTCAAAAGGCAGGATGGTAGGAGAGGAGTGAGAGATGAACTATTACATCTCTATTTGGATACACTATTTGAGTGATGGGTACACTGTAAGCCCAGACTTCACCACGACCTGATATATTCATGTAATGCAACTATACTCATACTCATAAATCTATAAAAAAAAAATAAAAGATATATATGCAATTAAATTTAAAAACTGGATGATTCCTTAGGATCATATACATTACCCAACATACTCATGAAAAGGGAAACTTAAACAGGCCAATTATCTGGAAAAAATAAAGTTGTCAAAGACCTACACTTATCTGTATTACTACCCACCCTTTCTCCCCTTCCCATGAAAGATTTTGGTGATTTCCAGGTCCAGTCTACAAAGATGTCAATGAGTAGGTATCTCCAATGCTAATTAAACAGTCCCAGGGCATAGACAATAAAGATTAAAGCATTAAATGTTCTTTTTCAATGAAGGCACAGCACCTATATCAAA
>CAUYQG010219062.1:0-37071 GCA_963574415.1 Tarsius wallacei | reverse complement strand
GGAGTCTCATTCTGTCACCCAGATTGAAGTGCAGTGGCTGCTCCAGCCACCGCAGCCTCGACCTGCTGGGCTCCGGCGATCCTTCCGCCTCAGCCTTCCAAGTAGCTGGAACTACAGGCGCGCGCTACCACGCCCGGCTGATTTTTTGATTTGTTGTAGAGATGAGATCTTGCTTGCCCAGGCGGGTCTCGAACCCGCCGGCTCAGGCAACCCACTCACCTCAGCCTCCCAAGGCGCGGGATTACAGGCTGAGCCACCGAACCCAGCTTCAAATTTCTGATGAAAGTATCCCCCACCTCATTCCCGCTTCTGCTTATCTATCATCACAACACCCCTTTCCTATATGCCACTTTTATCATGGCTTTTTAATCATCAAATTTGATTTGCTTTCAGAATTATTTTTGATGTTTTGGTTGGGCAATATCATCTTCCACTTCTGAGAGAAACTGACAGAAAAGGATTCCATCAGCAGACGTCAACTTTCTACCCCATTCCCTTTCTGTCCTGCCATTTTACTTGCCACCTTTCATAGCTCTTTGTCAAGTGGTGAAATATTTGATTTGCCCTGAAGCTTGTCTATAATAATTTTGCAGTATAATTTTGAGTCATTTTTCTCTAACTGGAACTCCTAAATCAGTTTCAGGCCCCCTAAAACTCAGATCCACCTTAACGATGGTCAGCAGCTGCTCAGCAAGTCAGAGAGGGATAGACAATGGTGAGCAGAGGATACATTATGCTGCCTCTGAAGTGGAAAGTCAATAAAGGAACACAAAAGACAAAGCAAGAATGAAGCTGAGGCCCCAAAGTACTACAGCTCTATTTAGTAAGCATAAAGAGAAGAGAAGATGAACCAGAACAAAAGAGGGGAAAACCAGAAAGAGTCCATCTTGAAGATCAACAACTAAAGAGAATATGGTGAGGTGCCTTCAACGAATTTGCACTGAGCACATACTATTTTCTAGAACTGGAATATAGCAGTAAACATGAGAGAAAAACTCCTTGTTCTCCTTGTGGAGTCCACAGTTTATTGGGGGAGATAGATAATGAACCAGATATCTCTAAAGTTTGTTTATGGCCATGAAGACTGTTTAAAGCATTTTTAAGCTCTGCAAAGCACTGTAGACACTGAAACCTGAAGGTAGTAGCAGTAGAAGTTGTCTAGGCAAAGAATAGAAGGATAAAGAGATAGAAGCACTGCATGAAAAATATCCAAAAAAAAAAAATCAGCAATGTTCTTTATCTCCTTATGTTTTGATTAGCATAGTTCAGCAAGAAGTTCATGAGTTTCCACCATATTTGATTGCTCATTCTCGACACCATCTTCTATGGAGTACTCTGAAGTCTGTTTAGGAGTCATCTTCTATGATAACTTGGAGAAGAAGGTGGTGTGTCTGCATTTTTTTTTTCTTTTGCCATTGAAATGTCTGACATATTTGAGTGCACAGTAAGCAAACACAGATGTGAATGACGCAAAATAATGGAAGGAAGTGATGACAAAAAACTGAAAGTGAAAGGTCATGCAGCAGATTTTACAAATGATTTGAACAGCAGAGGTCAGAGCATACCAACCCTACGGTTGTGCTGCCACGTGGATATCACATTACAGGAAATATGTCCCGGAGAAGAACTGAAAAGGCACACAAGAGGGTAACCAAGATCAAAAAAGACTTGGTATGGGTCAGAGTTAGTAGCTGAGCTCTTTGGAAGGGAGGGATGGGTCAAGGGCATGCCTTGGTGTTCCTCATTCTGAGACTCAGAAGACCTGTAGTTACACGGTTGGGGAAAAAAGATAGATGCAAGACCAAAGAACTGGTGAATTCCAGAGGCGCTGGAAACAATGTTGTTACACATAGAGTAACCTGGGACACAGACTACCAAAGTCAGAAGGAGATGGTCTCTATGTATGCACATACTAACAGAGAGAACTGGGAAGAGAAAATGTGTGGGCTGGGCGTGGTGGCTCAAGCCTATAATCCTAGCCCTTTGGGGGGCCGAGGTGAGAGGATTGCCTGATCCCACGGGTTCGAGACCAGTCTGGGCAACTTGGCGAGACCCCGTCTCTGCAAAAAATAATTTTAAAAAATTAGCCAGGCATGGTAGCACGCGCCTATAGTTCCAGCTACTTGGAAGGCTGAGGCAGAAGGATCGCCTGAGCCCAGTGGGTCAGCACTGGCGTGGCTGTGAGTGTGCCACTGTACTCCAGCCTGGGTGACAGAGGGAGACTCCAACTCAAAAAGAAAAAAAAAAAAAAAAAGAAAATGTGTGAGTGCAAGGAGTAATAATGCTGGGAGTGGAGAGAGATACCAGCTGTCCTGGCTCCTTCTGAATGTCTTTTCTATTTCAGACAGTGAGGTAAAGGATGTGTACAAGGCTGTTAGTAACATCGCCTACACTTCAGGACAAATGAAAAATTCCACCACTTGACAAACAGCTATGAAAGGTGACAAGTAAAATGGGGAGGACAGAAAGGGAAGGGGGGCAGTGCCTCTTATAAGATAAACAAGACATTTACCATGAAATCAACAGAAAATACCTGGTGACTTAGCAAAGACCCATTTTTCTAAGCTACAAAAAGAATTTTTCTATGGTACAGCAAAGAGAATTGCATAAAAGTCTCAGAAACTCCTGTTCATTTACTGACTGACCCTTTACCTCCCCTCTGCTTCTGTCCTCTGTTTAAACTGTTCTACTTCTTAAGTAATGGTTGGGGAGCTCTTACCAGAAGCTGTCTAATAGCTGTCTTCAAAAACTCGCTCTCTTCAAAAACTCTCTTCTTAGACCACAGAAGCAAGTGCTTAAGCATTACTGCTCTGAATTATATTCCTAAATATAAAACATTGTTTTGCCACTCACCCTTTCATTCACTCATCACATATGCTTTACGTGGTCTCTGAATACCATGTACCATGTTTAAAAGCAAATCTGGAAAAGATGACCCCACCTCCCCACCGCTGAATCATGGACTTTCTGATTATCACCAGGAGAGAGAGTAGGTAATGTTATGAATGAATATCGCGGGGTGTTTTAACCTTGTGCACAGTTTAAATGGATACAAATTCTTATCCCAGTCTTAGTGGGTTTTTTCCCTAAACTACCCCAAGTTGACTGGTCACTATAACTTTGGTCCTGACAGATGGATACAGAACTAACCCCAGAGTCTGATGTCCCAATCAGAGTATAAAGCCAAACATTGTAGGGAAAAAGCATTGTCAATGTATGTCAGACAACTAGTAAAAACATTATGTCATGTTTTTTTTTCATTCTAAATGAATATGCACTTTCTAATCTTGGATTTGTAATTCTGTCTTTTTTCCCCCCAAAAGACCCCTCCCCTGTCCCCAGTTGTATACGCTTTCGGCCTCAAAAAATGGACCTGCCCCTGGTGGAGAGATGCAGACTCTTCTTTCTTGCTCTGCAGTTGTCTAGCTATAAAAAATTGGGCTGGTCACTAAACTTATTGATTGTTGCTGTTGTTATTATTACTTTAACTCATGTTTTTTTAAGCGTACATAACAATGCTTTCAGTGAATGGCAGAGGTGAGTTTTAGAGAAGGGAATCAGTGGAAAAATACTTGACAAGTTGAAATTCTCTATTAGTTGAGGCATTATTTAAAACCCACTAGTCCTCCCTACCTTAGTTTGTAGTTCATCTACTACAGTGCTTCAGCTTCAAAGGTCATGTATGGGACTTATGTTGTTGTGTGGCTCTGGCATTCTTATTCATCTTTCCACATATTTAAGCCCTGACAAACTACCCCATCTAAAACTCCCTCAAATGAACATTGAATTATCTACCTCCTTATAGCTTTCATTGGACCTAGCATGGAAACATTGTAAGTACTTAGTAAATATTTGTGGTTTTGTCCAACATGTCTGAATTTTAAAATTTTGCACCATAACCATTCATCCATCTGTCCACCCACTTCCATCCATTCACCATCCCTCCATCCACCCTTCCATCCAACAATCATCTAGTAATGTGTATGTATGCTGCCTTGGAAACCCAGAATGTGAACAGATGAAAGCTGGGCTGCTCTGGTGGAAGCGGGCTAGAGAACCTGAAACCCAGCCTGACTGGCTTCCTTGAGCAGCATTTGAAACTTACATCTCTGGGTGGAGGCAAGTGATGTGTACAGGGCCCTACTCCCAGGACTTCACTCTGCCAGGGCATTACTGTTCCAGGTGCTGGTGATGTAACAATGGTCACTTTATAGTGCCTCCCCTCCAAAAGCTTACATTGTGCTGGGGAAGACCAAGAGGTAAAGAGACAGACCATAACAACCTTGCCTAAAAAAGTAAAAGGATGCTACACAGTAGGGCTGCCTTTTGAAGTAGGTCTTGAAGAATGAGGGAACAAACCGGCAGACATAAAAATCAGGAAGCACTCCTAGGGCAGCAACCAGTATCAGCAAAGGCACGGAGGTGTGCAAGCATATGCCAGTGAAGCAGAGTGGGGTCTTCTGTGGTTCCGACACAGCAAATGTGAAGATGGTGCAGAGGAGTTGTAGTGATGGGATCCTGCAAAGCTTTGTGGACCCTTTATCCTGAGTGCAGTGAGCAGCCACCGAAGCTTTTAAATGAGGTGATGGGACAAGCCTTGCACCTCAAGGCTGATATAGAAACACCTCACTGGTTCTGAGCCTCCAGCACTGGAATCCTATATCCAGCTTCCAAAATGATTTGTCACGTGGTACAGAATAATGATAAATTTCTCCCGGCTGATGCATGGAAGCCCCTGTCACAGATCCATCCCTTCTGATATTAATTGTATTTAATCTGAAATGGTGGAACTTCACTAGTGCTGAGGAAAGAGGGAAAAAAACCATGCTTGAGACATAAATCCCTTATTTTAAAAGTTTTCAAAAACACGTACAAATTCTAGACCGAAGAACTGCAATATTCACTCTCTTTCTCTAACTGTACACTTTTTTCTAAACAATTTTCTGAGATTTCTCCATTCATTAAAGTTAGGGCTTCACTGTGGGAACCCTTGAGTTTTAGCCAAACATAGATTACCCTTTGGATAATACTGTGCACGGTGAGATGGAATATGCCTACTTTTGTGTATCTAAAAATGATTAAGAAGTTCTGTCCTGAATGTGAAAGCCGGAATGAAATGATACACATTAGGCACAAAGCAAAGAAGCAAAGTACCACCCGGAGGGCAAAAAATATGGGTTTCAACATGGGCATATCTGTAGGTCTATCAAAAATATGATAAGGCAGAGAAAGCTGCCTGCATTAAGATCCACGGCTCTGAATTCCCCCAGGATTCAGACACCAGTCAAGAGTGGGAAGACCATGCACCTCCCTGAGGAGGTCTTCAGGGCAGAATGAGGTCCTGAAAGAGCAGAAATGTTAATTATTAACCTCCATGTGGGGCCCTGCATTAACAGTTCACATTGGTAAATGTTGTTTGATCCTCAGATAAGCTGTTTTCTATGCCAGAACTTCTTGGTAGCTCTAAAACTTTTTTTTTTTTTTCCCAGTTGAGACCTGAGGTGGGAATGGGAGGGGGCTTGTGTTTGGGGAGAAAGAGCTCCTCAGCACCTGGGAAAATGCTAATTCCTGTTTTTAAGAAAATAGGCTAAGAAAAGGCTCAAGGGAGTCTGGGACATCAAAGAACTCTTTTAAAACAACTTTTTTTGACGATTTAAATGAAAATGAGGCAGACATATATGGATTAAATTTCCCCTTAAAGCAGTCTGAGGTTTAAAGATTAAGGGGGAAAGAGATGGAGGTAAAAAGTATTGGGGGCTTATTATCAGAGCTTCAACGACGTTGACACCGAGTGCATTAACCCATGATGAGCCCACACGCACACCCACGTGTGCGTTTGCATTGCACACGTGCGCACACGCGGGCCACAGGCTGGGAAGCAGTCCCCGCACAGCTGATGATTTATGCAGCTTGCCAGGAGAGAAGTAGGCCACGCCAGCCTTGAAAGCACTTTAGTTTGGTTGTTTTTACTCATGAAGGACATGTTGTCCTGTAATTACTCTGTCATTTCTTAAAAGGTGAAATCCTTAACAGGTTTGTGCTTTATGGGTTGCTGTGAGTGTTCTTGTCAGGGCACATCTAACCAAGTTGGGATCCCTGTTCCATATCCCCTTTATGAGGAACAAAGAGGTGCTGGACATTTTAACACATGTTAAAGCATCTGGAAGAGAAAATGTGAGTCAGGGAGGACATAGATAAGGGGCAGAAAAATTGCAAACAACATTCCTGCTTCCTCTCTGAGCCTCAAAATACCTGCAAAATACTTTGTCATTAATCCCGCCCCCCCCATCAACAAGGAAGTGTAATTTTGTATCTAGATGTGATAACAGAATAGGGTAGGGTAAAAATAGCTAATGTTTAACTCAGAAGAAAAAAATGCAAAACATACAACTCTAACCAATGTAAATATTAAAGTCATGTTTTAATACTTGGGAGAATTTAGAGAGATGCTGGCATTGATCAGGTTCATTATTTGTTTTCCGCACTACTGATAAATCTTCCAAGATTCGTGAATTAAAAAAAAAAAAGTTTGAGAGTCCCAGATAATCAGAAATTTTGCTGGGTCAAAGATGGAATGCAATAAGAATACCGATTCATTTTTTTTTTCCATACCAAAATTCATCTTTCAGTTTGAAAGGTCTAGCATTTTGAAATGTTATAGGGCATTTCCGGGCCAAGTCAGAAGGAACATTTAGCAGGCTTATCATCAACTTCAGAATGATGTTCTAATTTCACGAATTGTCAAAAGTCTTGCCTTCTCTAAGCCCCCAGGGAACGTCAGAGCAGTAGGTGAAATGTCTGTGCACTATATGGCTTTGTATGATCAAGAAAGCAGAAGTCTAACCTCTGTGGATGATATAGCCACTTAGTTTCTGGTGAGTTCTCAAGGCTATCCTCCAGAGGTTCTTAAACTGCGATTATTAAACACAGCAACCTTTTCATTTAGACCCAGCCCATAGCAATGTAGCCACTGATCACTCTATCATAGACCACCCTCTGCCAGGGCACTTGATTATCAAGCTCTCTTTCTTGTCCCATGCTCTCCACATTATAGCTCAGAAATCTCTCCTAACTTAAGCTTCTGAAAATATGACCCAACACAATCATGGAGGCCAAGGCCAAGATTCAGTCAGTGCATAATAGTTTACAGCCAGAGTGCTGTTTATGTTTGGATTCCTTTCTGATCGTTTGTGACATCATCTTTGCTAGTCAATGCAGATGCCAAATTGGTTGTTATGTGTTTTGTATCTTATCCTTGAATGAATACATGGTGACTGCTGTCCTAAATTCTGGCTAATGTCGCCCTTGTGATATTTTGTCAAAGCTATTGCAAGAGGCCCTGATATGGCATGAGACCGATAGTATTTCACATAGGATGTGGGCATGTCTCAACACATTCGGGAAGGCAAAGCTGCTCACTAGGGCTCTATCGTTGCGATCGAGAAAAACGAAGAAACAAAAAACACTCAAAGAAGATAGAAACAATGGAGGGAGTTTTAGCTCAAGAAAGATTGGCTAGTGTCAGAAGAAAGAGGTGATTCTGAAGTTGATAGTGTATTTTACTCAGAGTCCCTCAGCCAGTCTGAAAACGTTTTGCCTGAGTCTCAGAGCAAGGTGAATGCAGGTGGAAATCAAGAGTTAATTTCACCTTAATCTTGACAGGACATTGGAAGTGCAGCCCTTGACAGCATTGATTTCAGCACCTTCTGCAGCCCGAGGAGGAGGTAACCTTGTCAGAGACCTCAGTTTCATCAAAGCTCTGGTGTAGATGCCAGTAGGTGGCCACAAACACAGCAACCTTGGCCTTTTGACTGTACATCAGCAGTAAGATAGTCCTAAGAGCCGTGCACATGGACAGCACCAGGAGCCATGACCACAAAAAGCCAGTATTTCCATGCATCCATTCATTCATTCCAATCAATATATACTGAGTTGTTGCTATTTGCCGAAAATCAGGACTTAGGGACATAGCAGCAAAAACATCATACCTGCCATTGTAACCATTTGCATTTGTAAGAAATACAAGGGGAGGACCCAAAAATCTGGAATTATTTTTTGGAAGATGCTCCACTTGTATACAGGCTTCTCCCACTAGGGAAGTGTTCTAAGTGTTCAGCATCAGTGTACCAGCTAGCATTGTTGTAAGAGGCTGTGTTCAGCTTCAGTGAGTTTTATATTTTTATTTTTTTGAGACTCTTCCCATGCATTTGCCCATTTCATGATGGGTGATTTACACAAACAACCTGACCACATGGCGCTGAGTGTTCAGCAGTTTTTGACCCAAAACGGTGTGACTCCCACGCTCCCTATTCACCCGATCTCACCCCAAGCAACGTTTTGTGTTTTCTGGATTCAAAAGTCCTCAGAGAGAAATGTTTTGCCAATGTGAAAGAGGAGAAACAAAAAATGGCAGAAGCACTAAAAGGCATCAAAATGGATGAGTTCAAAAACGGTTGGTTTGAGCAGTGGAAAAATCATCTCAATAAGTGTATTGCATCAAACAGAGAGTACTTTGAAGGTGACTGAAGTTTAATCAAGTAAGAATAAATTTTTAATAAATATATTCCTTTTTTGGGAGTCCCCCTCATACGCTGTCTATCCCAATCCAGTACACACAAGTCCACGTGTACATACACATTCATGGATATTGAGACAAAGTATCATGAAATAATGCTAACCCTTTCCATGCAATGTACTCTGATATTTTTTATTATATCATGTTTTATAAAGTTTTATTTAAAAAGATTATACTGGTCAGTCCTGCTAAATTGATTTATGTATCATTAATAGTTTGTGACCCACCAAAGTGTTTTTTGTAAAAACACTTAAAAATGAAAGCTACTACATCTAATATTTATTAAGCATTTTCTATTTGCTGGACACCGTTATAAGTACATTACATGTATTAACTTATCTAGTCCTCATTACTGTACCTACAGAGTAAGTGGAGGAAGCAGGATTTGATTCCAGATAGTCTTGAAATTCTACACACTTAACCAGGGAGGAAGGAAATAGTGAGTATCACAGAATAACCAAGGGGACTAGACACCTTTATAGGCTCTCAGATCTGTTTAGGAAAAAAAAAAAAAGTAGTGAAAGTCAAAATTATGAATAGTCAAGGAAATACGGTCTTCTGACTGATAGGAAAAAATCTGTTTTTACCTTCATGCTGTTATGGGTGGAAAACACAAGTGATGTCCTGCTCCATCCCAGCTTCTGCTAGAGTTGAATGATTTCAATGCAAATCTGATCTTTTCATCCTCTGACTTCAGAGTCTTCTGTAAGAAAAAAAGAAAAGAAAAAAGAAATCCACTTGCTTAGCATAGAGTGTCTATCCCTTGTGCCCAAGCTAATTCTTAGCCTCAATTCCCATCACTCCTCATCAAGCATCAATACTCCAACCAGGCCTTAGTATCTGACAACCACAAATATAGCACGGCCACTCCTGCTTTTGCGCTTTTGTATATATCCTTGTTCTTTGCATACACCCTTTCCCCTGCTTATGATTTCTTTCTCATGTTCTCCATTGTTGCTTTACTTACCTCTCAAGAATCTGTTGACTTCTCGGCGAAGTCTTCTTTAACCCCCTTCCACTCCCCTGGTGCAATTAAGTGATACTTTCCGCTGTTTCATAGCCCCTTGTACAGACCTCTATTATCTCATTTATTACTCAACATTATAATTATGATTTTGCCTCTGCAATTCTCTAAAAGCAGGGTTTATGCCATATCCCATCCTTGCGACTCAAGAGGAGGACTTAGGGACTCTCATCCTCTCACTCAAAACACAAATTAAAAATCCAAGCCATAGCAAAAAACATACATTGTGTCAATGCTCCTTCTTGTCTCAAGGACTGCTTTAATGCCTGAGAACACGAGTTTAGTCACATCGGGCTGTAGTAGCATGGGAAATGTCTCCTGAAATTAACATAGTACGCTTAGAGACAGAAGCCAGGACCGATTTAAGCCTCTTGGAGATGACTGGAATTTGAACACTGGAGAGACCAAATCAACAAAGGAGGAAGTATATCACAGAATCTCATAAGAGGGCTTGCTTAGCAATGGTTAGGGTTATCCATTACATCTATTGTTTACATTTACAGGAATGTTTCAAGTTGGCTAAAATTTGTATAAAATATAAAGATTTCTAAATATGAATACAAAATTATAAAAGAAAACATTAATAAACGTAAAATCAAAAATTACAAAGGTCTCAACATTTAAAAGCATAATAAAGGGAAAATTAGAGAGTGACAAAAATGTTTTAAACATATTTGATGGATATCTTTAATACATAAAGAACCTTGCCTTTTCTTATACCACCAGCTCTGGCATGCCTCCGTTTCTTTTCTCTCTTCTTTCTCTAATAAACTTTGCTTGAAAAATTTGGAAGGAAAAAAAAGAACCTTTACAAGCAATAAGAAATATGATCCTCTCCATAGAAAAATGTAGAAAGACAATTTACAAAAACAAACACACACACACACACACACACACACACAAACACACACATTCTGTGTCAGTCAGAGTTTAACCTGTGAGGAATAACCAGTAGAAGATTCCTATGAAGAGATTTATTGCAAGGACATTGCTTACATGATTGTAGGGACTAGCTAGGTAAATCTGAAAGCTATTATGTAGGTTACCTTGAAGGGTAGGCTGAAACTGCTGTCCATGGGTGGAATTTTGTCTTCTTCAGGAAATAGCTGTGCTCTTAAGGCCTTTGAAGTGATCGAATCAGGTCCACTTAGATTACCTAGGATAATATTCTTTACCTAAAATCAACTGATTATGGACCTAAATCATCTCTAAAAAATATCTTCGCAGCAGTACCTAGTAATGTTTGATGGGTCAATTGATATGCCAAATTCACACAACAAAAATATCACAGTCTATCTCTTGAAAACTTGGCACTTGGATACATTTTCTTAAACCATATTTCATCTCTGAGTTAAAAAAAAGTCATATTTCTGTCTAACCAGAAACAATTATCTTGACTATAACTGAAAACACACTAACCTTTTCCCCAGAAGATGATGCTAGATTTTTTAGGAGTTATTCCCTCTTCTTTGCTATCCAGTTACTTTGATATTCATTAACTTAAATATTGTGATATAAAATTAACAATTATTAATATATCTTAGATTAGATGATAAGAGGGTAAGAAAAAAGTAACAAAAATATATACATATATACATGAACACAGAAACACATTCATAACAAAATAAGGAAGAAATACTCATAACATTTACAGTCATTGTTTCTTCGATTGATCACATAGTTGTAGCTGGAATTTATAACTACCTTCTCCCACTAGCCATTCCATATTCCTTCTTCTGTCAGCACCTCAGGTAATCATGACTGTATACCTGGTAAAGTGATCTAAGCCTTCATTTCTGAAGCATCTGGGCCACTATCAGTGTTGTATAGTTTTCTGTCGACTTTGATTACAAGACACAGGAGTGCTAAGAGATGCTCTGGCGGGCTCCTGTATTCCACACATACTGTCCCTTACATCCATTGTGGAGTAGCAGTTCAATTTTCCCATGATAATTGGTACCAATCTTCCCAGCCAGTACAATATCTCTCTTCTTTGCCTGCTGTCTCAGAGACTTGAGGAGCTTAAAATGACCAGAGAGCGACCTCAGCTTCCAGTTCTATGGAATTACTGGCATGTCTTCTGGTAGATGTATTTCTCCCTTTGGAACTACAACCTCTAGACCAGCAAAGCATAAAAGTTCATGAAGATGGCAAGCAAAACTCTTGAGAGTGGCTCACTGGGAGTAATAGTGAGGAGAGTCACTCTCATTTTCACTCATTGTTTCCTGGCCCAGTGACTTCATATATCAAACACTGATTTAAAGCATGTACAGCCTCTTGGAGAACGTATTGCCACTTAGCTGGTGCTGTAACTGAGTCTTTCAAGGGCCATTCAACTGTTCTATCAAGCAACTTCTTCAAGATGATGGGGAACAAGGTAAAACCAGTGAATTCCATAAACATGGACTCTTTGATACTCTTTATTTGCTGTGAAGTGAGTATCTTGATCAGAAGCAATGATGTGTGGCATATGGTGATGGTGAAAAAGTCATTCTGTACATTCACAGATGGTAGTCTGGGCAGAAACATTGTATGCAAGGAAGGTAGATCCACGCTCATAGTATGTGTTTATTTCACTAAGAGCAAAACATTGCCCCTCTCATGATAAAAGCAGCCAATCACTCCAGGGAATGGTGTTATATCAGGAACTTGATATTGGTTTCTTCTGCTAGGATATTGGGTGCTCAGCAGTGGTTGTAGTTGGTCCAGTCTTGGTGCATGGAAGTCCATGTTGCTGACCACTTGTATAACCTCCATCTCTGCTACCATGGCCACTTTGTTCAAGAACCTGCTGGGTTATGATAGAACTGGTTGACTGATATCCAGACACCGGGTCATTCTATCCAGTTGATTATTAAAATTCTCCTCTGCTGAGGGCACCCTTTGATTAGCATTCATATGAGACACAAATATCTTTACGTTTTTCACCCTTCACAAAGGTCTTTCCACATACCTTTTTCCAAGACCTCTTTGTTACCAATTTTACAATAATTTTCATTCCAAATTCCTGACCATCCATCCAAGTTTTGGACACAAATCATAAATACATATAGACCCTTGCCTCTTGCCACTCTCTTTCCAGTTTTCCCAGATTCCCTGCTTGAAGTTCTACCCACTGGAAGAATTTCTCTTCACCATTGTCTTTCAAGGATGTCCCAGAAAGGGGGTACAGTCCTGTAGCTGTCCACTTTTGGGTGGTGCCTGAATATTGTTCAGAATCATCTGAAAACCAAGCCCAAGATTTTCCTTTCTCAGTCAACGAGTCATAAGAAATATATATGCGTGTGTATATATATGTATGTTTGTATATATATAATATGTCTATATATATTCAACCTCACTTTTAAATAAATTCATGTAAAACAAAACAAAAATCAGTTTTTTTTAAAACAGTTGCACTGCATCTTATGAGGCAGCTAAAGTGAGCATACAAGTTAAAAATTGTGCATTCAAATTCCGTAAATTTCAAAAAGTACAGTAGTAAGTATAGTATCATTTCTAAGTGAGTTGAACACAGTCCATTTTTTTCTCCACCACTGGAGTAGAGAGTTTCTTTGGTTAAGCATCAGATAACATAATTACCTTGCTGGGCAAGTGGCTAGGGCCATGTTACAAGATTTACATACTTGGTCTTTAATCACCAGAGAAACAACAGCAGAGCAAGATGTTCACCAAATGAGAAGCATGAGGTAACTCAGAACTCCAGAAAGAAGAGTAAGTTCATACTTCTAATTTCATGCTCGAAATAAACAAGACAAGTAGCCAGCCAACCCAGAGTAAGAATCATTTTCAAAATCAATAGTAAACAGTCTACTTCAACAGTAGTACCTGTTTGTTGAACACTAACTCTCTTTCAAAACATGCTAGGTTCTGGAGCTATAATGATGAACATAAAAAAATAAAAATAAAGATGAACATATCTTGTCATTGAAGGTAATTTACATAAAAAATAAAAACACCTATCTTTGACCTTAAAGGAGTTTGTATTCCGAATGATAAGAATAATTACTGACAATGTATACTGAAATCGATATAAAAATAATAATCTCTACATAAAACCATAGGCATTTGTATATTAATTTAAGAGAGAAGCATTCCTTATGTCTTGCTGATCGCATAGCTTAGAATAATAGCCTGGTGACAATTATTAAAAGATACTTATTTTATGCCAATGAGATACATGCTTTAAAAAAATATGTATTAGCTCCCTCATAGTTTCAGAAAACCTATGTTTATTATCACCATTAAACAGATGAGAAGACTGAGACTTCAAAAGGTCACTTAACCAATGTCCCCAAACTAGTATAGAGTATAGGTGGATGTCTGTTTGAGTCTAAATCTCATGCTCTTAACCATCAAGTGAAGCTTCTTTCAGGGAGATAGCAAATAAACACTTCAATTCTTCATCAGCAAGAGCTTGATGAGTTGGACCCTTTACATTAGTGACCCATTCCCAATTTATATGGTGTATACAATAGAAAGTTCTGGGTTCAAGTTCTGGCTGCTCTAATGTCTGGATGGGTGACACTGGCAAAGTCATTTAAACTTGCTGATGATCTTCTAAACTTTAACTAAAAACGAGTTTCATAGTAGATATATTATTGACAAGTCTTGGACATTTTAGTGTTACGTAAACTGGAAGGTCATCCTATCTGCCCTCTTTGCAATGCTTCAAGAGACTAAGTGAAAGTTTAAAAATAAGTAACAATTTTAAGCAACAATTCTCTATATGAGTATTTTACCCAATAATTATCATCCCTATTATAAAATATTAAATCAAAAGAAACAACTGAAGACAATCAATAATTCCTGAAAGAATTCGATGAAAGAGTTTAAAAGATCTCTGTCTGAAAGGTAAGTCAGTGAGCACTTAACATCAGCCAGCTGAGTGATGTTAACCAAGTCATTAAATGTCTCTAAACCTCAATATCCTCCTTTACAAAACTATGGGATTGGGCTAGATGATCTCTAAGTGCCCCTATAGGTCTAACATTCTGTTACCAAGACCTTTGGGATCCTCTGACCAGGATCACTGTCCTCCTCGTTGCTCTGACCAGCCTTAGAAATAACTTAGAAATATCCACCCAATTGATCCAGATGCATTTTAGCCACAAAAAACTTTAAAGATAGCATGCTGTTTGGTCTGCTTTTTCTGAATTGAATTAACCTCTCGGTTTTGTAAAATGTTTCTTTCATTGACTTCAATACCAACCACTAATCCCTGGAAATTAATCGAGGGAGTTTGAGTTTGAATTTCCCCGGTGCTATTGGTGTATGGAAAATCGTGTTACTTAAATCTCACTTTTGTGTGTTACAGTGTAATTTTTAAGAGATCATCATAGCAATCTCCTATTTCTGTTAACTCTCCCTGAAAATCCAATGGGTTTATTTCTTAAATTACTAATAACCTTACCCAGTCAGACAAATTATCAAGTAAGTGGACTACAGTTGAGCACAAACTCTTTATTTGATGAAGGCAAGAAAAATACAAAGATTTCCATTTTGAGAGTAAAACTGCCAGGGTGAATTACTTGGAATGCAGTTCCACATGATGAAATGCCATAAATTATACTGAACATTTCTTTGTGTAGGTATTCAGCTCTGTATGCTTTTATTGATAAAGCAGAATCCCCTCCCCCCTTTTTAAATGAGTACTAACAATTACATTATCCTGGGAAAGAATCTGACTTCTATTAGCTGACTTCAGTCACTTCACTCCTACAGAAAATTCTTATTGTCTCATACCAATTTTAGCAGGGGGAAAAAAAATCTCCCCTGCTTTGTAACCTGTGTCCTTTTGGTCTCGGCTGTAGGAGTAGCTGAAGAAAGCCAGTCATTTCACTCAAGTTAGAATCAGGAGCCAAGGTGGAGAGTATTCTCAGATACAACGTAACAAATGTAGTGCTGCATAAAGATGCTTTTTCAAACAAAAGTCTGGCAGAGCTCAGGAATGAGAACAGAAGGTAATACAGCGTTCTACCAGGCTGTACTTGAAGCTCTCAAAGTGTGCTGGATAAGTCCCCACACACTGTTCCCCAACTGGGCATGCGTTTTGGCAGTCGGTCCTCTGTTTAGGGGCTGCCATTTGATTTTCAAGAAATTGCTATCGTCTACAAAAGTTTTTTTTTTTTTTTTTTAATCAAGGTTTTTAAGTTCCATATGTTTGAGTAAAGTCTTCCATAGTGACCAGCTGCATTCCAAAGAAACCTGTTTGAAAAGCTGGGGCAAAACCTCTGTAGAGTCAGAGAAGAAACAGCTTCGTTCTCTTTGCATTAGTCACTCCGTAAAAGATTAATCCTAATGAGCTACTTTCTACAGGCAGGCACACCCAGGCTTTGCATTACATACCTACGATTTCTCAATATTTGGGCCAGAATGTGTACACTCAGATGCTAACAGATATCGTCTTTCCAGAAACCATTAACCACGGTATTAACTGTAATAACTTAGTGTGTTTAAGGAATGAGGCCAAGCAGGGGGAGTCACTGGGGAAACAGTTGTTCAAAGCAGTGTAAAGGACACATCGATGGGTCGTGTGATTCTAAAAACAGAACAAGAAGGAAACCCTGTCCACGATCTTTTTGTTTCATCTGTTCTGCGCTGCCTTCCCTACCTCTGTGTCTTTGCTAGGTCAGTTTTCAGCAGGTAGTGCTGCTAGCTTAATTGATTCCATCAGTTAATGGCAGCCACCGTGATGGAGTTTAAAGTTTTTTATTTAAAGAATCAGCATGGAGACAGGACTTCCTAATACCGTCGCCAGACCCTGGGAGGACAACCATACCCAGGATGGCTGCACTGACCCAGGAGATTTCAGCAGTTCACTGTTTTTTGCACTACGACACAACGTCACTCTCGCCCAGCATGGGGGAGCTAACAGAGAAGCCTGTTGCTGTGAATACATTTCTAGGAGTTAAGAGTTTATGTCCAGCCTTCCTTATTCCAATACAGTTCTAAAACTAAATTTCTGTGACTGTCTTGCCTTATGAAAAAGGTGGCTTTTTTGTTTTGTTTTGTTTTTCTCGCCTATTGCTTGGGACTTGACTTACTATTGAGACTAAGAAGACAAAAAGGTAAAGCAACTGAAAGCAATAAAAAAAAGGAGATAAGGAGAGCACGTGAAACAGAGTACAATATGAATCCAGTCAGTGGTAGCACTCAATTTCAATTTAAACTCAAACATTTATTGAGCTGAACATGCAGTCATATGCACAGCACAGGGCTAGGTGATGTCCACTTAGCAAGCACATCATCACTTGGAAGACTTACTTTTTAGTGGGAAACAGATCGATGATATTTGCTAACATTAGTTTTGTATTTTTTTTTTTTTTTTGGTCAAGCTCTGGAACACAGTGAAGCTCTTATAAGCTATATCGCTTTTCACCCTCACTACAACATATGATTTAAGTAATTATTATTATTTCCATTTCATAGATAAGGAATCTTGAGGCTCAGGATAATTAAGTACCTTTGCCCAAGGTCACACAGAAAATAGATGGGCAGTCCAGGAATGAAACCTAGATCTTCTCAACTCAGGGATCATACATGGTCTTTAGGATTATGATATAGTGACTCACCAAGGATATAATAAAAAGTAATACCAGCATACTGGAATAAATGATAAAACAGAAGTATGAAAATGATCTTTGGGATAACAAAGATTAACTAGTTTAATCATTTTAAGATTAACTAGTTTAATTAGAAAGCTGTGGATCTATGGTTGTTTCGATGCCTTCAAGGTGTTGCCAAGAATTTTGAATGTCCGTTTAAGGTGTTAGGGTGTTATTTTCAGGAACTGAAGTGCCCTCTCACCTTTGTGATTCAGGGTGTAACATGCATGTGGAGGGAGGTTTTGAGATGAGGCCATTTATGATGATGGTCTGTGCTGTCCAACATGGTAGCTGCTGGTCCACTTGTGGCCACGGGGCACCTACCTTTTAAAATGTGGCTAGGAGCCGGGCACGGTGGCTCAAGCCTGTAATCTAAGCACTTTGGGAGGTTGAGGTGAGGGAATTGCCTGAGCCTACGGGTTCAAGAAAAGCCTGGGCAACTTGGCGAGACCTCATCTCTACAATAAATCAAAAAATTAGCTGGGCATGGTGGCATGCGCTTGTAGTTCTGGCTACTTGGAAGACTGAGGCAGAAGGATCACCTGAGCCCAGCAGGTTCACGCTGGGGTGGCCGTGAGTGTGCCACTGTACTCCAGCCTGGGTGACGAAGTGAGACTCCAACTCAAAAAAAAGAAATGTGGCTAGGGAGAAAAATTAACTTTTTAATTTAATTTAAATTTAAAAATTGACCCATAACTCAGTTATTGAAAACCGTTTTTGTACGTTTGGAACAACTTAGGTATGGGAAACTAATTGTTCAACTATAAAGTTTATGAAATCTAAATGTTGATCAAATATTTCTGATGGACACTTAGCTGATTGAGATAATTTGTATGTGTAAAGCACATTATAGATTTTGAAGACTTAGTAAGAAATTAAGAATGCCAAATATCTCAATGATATTTTGTATTATTTTGGACACGCAAGAGTAAATAAAATATATTATTAATTTCACCTGGCTCTTTTTATTTGTGATGTGGCTGCTAGAACATTTACAGTGACATATGTGGCTCATGCTATTTCTATTAGATATTGTTGGCTCAGAATAAAGACAAAGACTTGACTCTGAACTGGTTAGAAAATAAGAGAAATCAGTGAAACTGGGAGGACAAAAGGTCTCAGGCTCTGTGCACTTAATACTCTGCACATTTTGTTTTGGGGGGAGTAGCAGAGCAGTGGACGTGTGCCTACGTCTGAGATGGACAGCCTGGAAAATCAAAGAACAGTGGGCAGGAGAATGTGGTGCTAGATCCACAAGAAGCTGGGGTGGTCACACAAGCCTAGGACTCGTGGCAAGGAGCAGAAGCCAATGGTGTGCACACAGCATTCCTATCGCCATGAGAAGGCAGGCTTCATACCATCAACAGCTGGGAAGTACATTTCAGTCAGGTATTTGGCTAAATCTGTTCAAGTGCCTATTTCAACATCCTCTTAGTTGCAGTTAGCCTTCACTTTTAAGGGATTCAACGTGCTTTTACCTGATTTCTTAGGTACCCTCCTTTGTTGGTAGCAGAACAAATTATGCCAACTCTCGATCGTAAAGAGACCTTCATCTCAGCCCCTTGTTACCTAACCATTATAACACCCCAAGACTCTTTTCCCTGTTCTTTTAACTATTTTCAGACCAGCTCAGGAGTCTGCTCTCCCCCGAATGCCTCAATCTGTGGTTAATAAAAATCTTCACACCCTCTTGGTGAGTCTGAGCCAAATCTTGGGTGGGGAATCTATTCATCTCTGTGGAGTAATTACAACAGCAGATAAATCTGGTTGACAGCAATGTGTTTAAAACTTAGTGAAAGTATTACTCCACTGTCTTTTGATTTTTATTATTGCTGTGATAATTCTGCTGTTTGCAGTCAGTATTCTTTCAAATATGTTTTTTTTTTCTTTCCCTTTTCTTTGGCTGCTTTTAGAAGCTTCTTTTTTACTTTGGTATTCTGAAGTCTTACTGCAATGTGTCTAGGTGTGAATTCAGTTGTATTTATCATGTTTGGAGCTACTTGCACTTTTTGAATCTGATAATTTTCACATCAATTTTGGAACAGTTTATCAATTATTATTTCAATTGCTTCTGCTCCATTCCCTCTGTTCTCTTCTGCTGGACTGCTTTGGAATATTTCTCTTCCATCTTATCCTTCTTTTTGCATTTCTATGCAACATTATAAGGAAAATTTTCAGAGATCTGTATTCCTAATTTCTATTCTCTCTTTAACTAGATATATAATCTTTTGTTTAAATGGATTTTAAGTTTTATATTTTCAATGACCATATTTAATCTTATATGTTCTATTTTCATCACTTCAATAGATGACCAGTATGTTTATGCTATCTTATTTTTTGTCTTTCTCTTATTACGTCTTAAAATACTTAACCATTTTACTTTATAAACATAATTATTTTATAGTATCTAAATTTCTCTTGTGAGAGTAGGGTATACATAACCTACTGTTTTCTGGGTATGATGATTCTTGTTTATAGAGATTTGCTTTCCAGTGTGTTTTGTAAATTCTGAATTGTGAGTTCACTTTGAACAGTGATTTATTTGTGAGAATCATATTCAGCCTGGTAAGGGTCTGTTCCTCTATAAATGTTTTGCATTTACTTATACACAGCATTCCAGTTTGGTCTTATGATATTTAAGTTTCTTAGTTTGAAGGTGTCTTTGCTTACATCGATAGTATAAATTTGAAAGCACATGAGCCTATGGGAAAGCAAGAGGTTATAAATTCTCAAATGTAAAGTTCCCTCCCCCTCCACTTAGAACTTACGTTTGGAAGAAAATCATCCTTGTTGTTTTCCTATACAAGCTGGCACGGCTTTTGAGTTTATGCTGCCCAGTCCTGGATTTATAACGTGGCCTCAGCTAAACCTCTCTCCTTTCTTAGGGCTTCTAGGCCTTGTCTCTTGTCTCTGCTGCTGAGGATGGCAACTTCTTCCTCTCATTACTAAAGTGGCAGCTCTAGCCTACTGCACTGTTCATCAGTTTCCTATATATGTTTTAAAATCTGGGGTTTTTCTCACTCTCTCGTGAGCTGGCTCATGCATTAAAGGGATATGTGCTATTATTATTATTTTTTATTTTTAGGCGCTTCATAGCTGGAGCTGGGAGAGTTTTCAAGCTATCAAGTCCAGCAATGGTAGGAACAGAAGTCCTCAGAAAAGCTTTTCCTCCCTTTGTTTCATAGCGTGTGCTTAGTGTGCTTTGAAAGCGAAGAACACTAGAATGTGGAACATGTCGAATGTTACAAACTCCCGGATGCATTTGGAGTAAATAAAACAGTGGTACCTCTACACATGAACTTAGATCCTTTATACAACAAACTTCTCTGATGCAAGATGAAGAATAGCTGTGTTGTGTTGGTATATGTGCATAGTTATTCATAAATGCATATTTATTTGTGTACATAAATGGATGCATACATAGACATAGATATTTCACTTTGGAAATCACTGCTTGTCAGTGTCTGCTTCTCTGTTACTCAGCTGTGTGTTTCTTAATTACTTCTCCTGAGTGGTGACACTCGCCATCGTTCCCCAAAAAAAGTCTGTACTCAGAGTGGGCATCATCTGTTTCTCTCACAGCTCTTGTGCAGTGAAATCTGATCACCCCAGCCCTAACCACTGTTCTAAGTTTTGTGTGCAGCTAGTCACAACGAGACTCATTGCCCCATAATGACCATTGAGCTACGGATTACTGCTTTTCCTCATATGTCCAAGTTCCTAGACTGAGCTCTTTACTAGTTTTGCACACTGTCTTGAAATCTTTAACCTGGGAGACCCTGTCCCTAAATCTGAATTTGGTTCCCCTTTATTCTTGGCCAGTGTCTCTTTCTAGGATAGAACGCCTGCCACCAATTTTTGATAGGATGCTACTACAACCAGGGTCAAACCTCTCAAAGAAATCTCTCAGGTATAGCTTGTTAGGACTCTCCACTTACATGTGTTTCCCACTGACCCAAAACCCTTAAACCTCCTCTTGGAAAACTTGATACTACACTATATACTATATTTGATACTATATACTATTTTCTAATTTGTTCTAGTCATGCTCTTAGACACCATGCCTTACACAGCTTTTCTGTGTTCATGAGAGGTACCATTCATGCTTACAACCAAGTTTCCAGATAAGTCATTATCAACTATTTGTATAAGGTGTATAAAAACTGTAATCCTTATGAGTTGTTAAATATATACTTATATACATTTTCTTCATTTTATAGACAAAACACCTAATAGAAGATGGGTTGCCAAAACATTCATCCAGGTTAATAATTTTGATACTTATCCGCAAGCTTGCCTTAGCTATTAGTCTTTAAAATAGAGATAAGACCTCTTCGTCTCTTTGTGTTCTTATTTTTACAGTAATACAGTAGACCATTCTTTCTATGATTGTTCTTAGTATGAGCATTCAGTTCCTATTCTTTCACCAATAAAATTAAGGAAACAATGGGAACTCTACAATAAAAGGTGGACACAAAATCTACAGCCTCGCAACATAGATATTCTCAGTAAT
Source organism: Tarsius wallacei (assembly GCA_963574415.1). Classification (NCBI taxonomy): domain Eukaryota; kingdom Metazoa; phylum Chordata; class Mammalia; order Primates; family Tarsiidae; genus Tarsius; species Tarsius wallacei. The sequence continues at coordinate 15,352 of CAUYQG010219062.1, read as the reverse complement.
TTGATAATAGGACAAAACAGTTATTTCAGTCTTCTTTGAGTGTGGTAAAAGGTGAGTTAAAAAAGAACCCATAAAGTTAGTGGGTGAGGAAATAGAATCGATTGGAATAAGAACATAGTGCCAACTAGGGTTTTAACGAGAAGGAGGGATGCTTTGTGAGAGAGCAAGGGACTGAGGAGAAAACTGGAAGAAAATGAAGAAGGAACTATTCAAAGAAGGGGGAGACCTAGTCTTTAAAAAAAAAAAAAAAGGTCAAAAGGTATTGGGAAACATTTTCAATTACCCAGACAAAGAAACTGGGCAAACACAAAATGGTAGAAAAGAACAAAGACCCTGCTACAGGGAATGAAGGTCCTTTTTAGGGTTAGGAGTGTTCAGAGGTAGAATTTGGTAAAGTCTTCTGGCAGACATTATTCAATTGGATCTTGTAAAATTTATTTCTGGAATTTAGAATTGGAAAGTTGGATGTAACAGAATATTTAAGTAAAAAAAAAAAAACTATGTAAAATAAACCAACAGCAAAAATATGAAGTCAAGTCTTATATAACTTTTAAAACATTAATCTTATTTTTCCTCAGGAAATGATTATAATTCCATCCATAACCATAAGAGTGATTAATTTGAAATTTAAAAAACCTTCACATGCTCAAATTATTCTTAATAATCTGGAGATAGAATGTGTTTTGTGGGAGTCAGTAATAAAAAAAGTATATAAAAGAATGCCATCAAGTAGGAAACCAGCTGAGGCCTATGTTTTTCAGAAGTCTTAATATCTACTAAGCAGCCCACATAAAAGAAACATGTATCTTAATGTATTTGTCATATTCAAACACATTAGTCATATTCAATGTGCTTTAAAATATCAGCCTGTACGTCATAAATGTAATTCAGAAAAACTTTGCTAATTTTCACTTCCCTAATCTGCAAACCCCCAGTTCTCACAAAGAACCCCGCGGTCTCCCATCACTTCTCAGCAAAGATTTAATAGCTGAGAGCAGAATCGTGTTCTCGTATTACTAAGACTTCATTACTTTTACATGCCACACTACAGGACTCTTACTAATATACTATTAAGTATTATCATAAATAATTAAAATGCAACTTCACTTGACAAAATGAAAGAACAAAGTGTATTCTGTATTGCAGTCAACTAGTGTGTATGTTGGCCGGAGTGAGCCAAGCACATATTTTAAAAATAGAAAATCAATTACTAAGAGCGACCTCAGTCGCTCTCAGCAATGGGCCTACCTCTCATTAGTGTGAGTTAGTGAGGTCTTTTTCTGGCTCCTACCTGCCAATTAAATCATATAGCCATTATATCATTATCACTGTTAAATTAAAAAAAAATTAAGTACCATAGAACTTTGTCTTTGTGCCAGCCTTTTCCACATAACCAGGTTTTTCATTCCTAGTCGATTTGGCATATCCAGCAATTTTTACACTCCCTACCTTGCCTTGCATACCCTGAGGCAAGAATTTACTATCCTATTAGTTGGGCAACATCTATTTGGAAGCACACATTATGTGGTCAGCACTATAGGAACAGCATTCAGGATATATAAGTTTAAGTAAGAGTCTTTGTCTTCAAGGAGTTTTCAATATAACTTGAGAAACAAAATTAGCATAGAAAGAAGAAAGACAGTGACCAGTACTAGAACACATGTCATTACATGTTAGGTCATGTGGTCTTCACTCCTGGGGCTGTATGTCGGATGACACTGAATCTGGAAAAACTTTCCAGATGCTAAGGGCCTGGGTTGAGTGTCGGTCATATGTGCTGTGTTGGCACTCTGCATTTACTCTGTCAAAAGTTGCTCATTTATGTAGCTGGGATGGAATCCGTGTGATGTAATATTTCTCACAAGACCATATGCGTTCTTGGGGACAGGGACTGAATCTTGTTCTCAGCACCAGCCTCTCGCCCTGGAGTGCCAGGCGTAGAACGTGATGGAGAGTACGCAGCACCCCGAGGCTGGAGACTAGGTGGGGCTGAACCATGCCAGGCCTCATGCATCGCCCTGCTACAGAGCTTGGCCTTCAGCCCCAGAGGGCTGCGAGGCAGGAAAAAATGGCAAGAGCAGACCTGAATTTTGAAAAAAAAGCCCTCTATCCACAGTGGGTTGAAGAGCGGCGCTAAAATGAATGCAGGGAGCTCCGATGATTTGAAATAAACATTTAGCGAAATAAGGAGGGGTGGCCAAAATTAACATGTGTTTGTGGTGTGATTTACTCAAATTTGGGTAATAGCCAGGCTTTCTTGGCCAGTAGCACGGAAGTGTGGTTATTGCTCTGTTGTTATAAACCAGCTCATTATTTCTGAAGGTAAACAATTTAAATTGCATTGCTATCACTTTTGATAATCTTTGGTAGTCTAGAGTATGTGCTGTGTGAAAAGGTGGGTCTAGATATGGATGCAAATTAAAGGTAATACAGAAATATATTCAAAAAGTTTTACTTGCTCTCTTAGCAGGTGGCTCTGCTTAGATATTCCAAACGGAACATTTTGTTTTTAAATCTATTATTAGTTGCTAATCTCGCTAGGTGTGCAGTCCAGATTGCTGCATTTTTAATACCGATTTACCCTTAACTTTGCTGAGGAATATGAAATTGTCCAACCAGAGTGCAATGAAACAAAATTAGTGTGAGCCTTCAGGATTCTTACAGTAAATTGGTATTCCTTTGATTTCTAGAAGTTGTGGATCTGTACTAGGAGAGAGCACAGGGCAGCACAAAGTTTTGTGGGTTGCAACTAACTCGCCCCAATCCTGGCAGAGACAATGGGTTTCCTATCCGATTCCTCTCTTCTGCTTTCAGCCCTTCAGTGGCTTTCTGTCACTCTCTGGATCACTTCTGGTAGCTTTAACAGGGTCTGCCAAGCCCTGCGTGGACTGGCACTGCATGGACCACTCCAGCTTCATTTCACACCTCTCTCTCCAGGTATTCAGGCACACAGGCCTTCCTAAAGATCCTTCTAGGTGCCATTCTTCCTCTGACACTGGACATCCGACCTCTTTCTGCACTCTCCCTGGAATGCTCCTGACCTCATTCCCATCCACACCTCAAACTTTCCTTAACCGATTCTTACAGTTTAAATCTTAGTTCAATAATTTCTTGTTCAGGCACACCTTCTCTGAGACCCTCCCACCACTGCCTCCACCCTGGACTGGGCAAAACCGACTCATATTATGCCCGGATGGCACTATATAAGTACTTAACACTTGTCCTTTTAATTAATGTATTTACATGATTATGATTGATGCCTTTCCCTCATTAAACTGTGAGCTCTGGGGGAACAGTAAGCCTGTCCAGTTGTGTGCATTATATCCCCAGTGGTTAGCACAAGACCTGACTCATAGTAGGAGCTCCATAAATATTTTTGAGTAAATAATAAATAAGTGAATGAATACGTAACTTCACAATAATAACGTTCCTTCATTTTTTTATTCCCCCCTCTCTGCTGTCTCATAATCCTTTGCTGGTACTGGTAGTTTTCTCTGTTTCACTTTGGATTACCTACCCTTTATTTTTTTTTTGAGTTGGAGTCTCACTCAGTTGCCCAGGCTGGTGTGCAGTGTCATGCTAATGGCCACCCAACCTCGACCTGCTGGGCTCCAGGGATCCTTCCGCCTCAGCCTTCCGAGTAGCCGGAACTACAGGCAGGTGCTACCACGCTTGGCTAGTTTTTGATTTATTGTAGAGACAAGGTCTCACCAAGTTGCCTGGGCTGGTCTCAAACCTGCAGGCGTAGGCAATACATTCGCCTGGGCCTCCCAATGTGCTGGGATGACAAGCTGAGCCACCAAGCCTATCTGGATTACCTACTCTCTAGGTGCAATGGCAGATACTCTTATTGCCTGACCTGGTATAGTAGGTGAGAAGAGGGTGTCTGCTAGAGCAGGGACTCCATTCTAGAAAGTTCTGCAAACACCCACTGGAGGAAATATTTCAGTTTCCTACTCTGCTTTTTTACAGCTGAGAAGAGACAGTAAAACAAAAAATGCAAGAGGCCTCTTGACTCATTCTCTGCCATTTAAAAAGGGGTAATCTGGACATTATGAGACTATATTTTCTTTTTCTAGATAAAAAAGGTGAGAGTTAAAGGGATTTGGCTTCAAGTAAAGAAATAAACAGCAGCTTAATGAAAAACGGACAACGAGGACCTCATGAATTTACTTAAAAGTTCATTTTTCAGGCGTTTCTAGCGGGGTTTCCAGAAACAGAATGTGGCTGTTCCTTAGAACTTCAGAGAAGCACAATTTGTTTCTTCTTTTTCTTGTAGTACATACATGGGACTCATATTATCCTCATAAAGATATGTTGCTTAAGAGCAAATATAGCCTTTGCCTAATTTGGTATTCCTCTTAAGTTCATTCTTTCTGTCTTTGCATGAAAGTGGTCACTATCGTGGTGGAGAGAGGAAGACTTGGGACGGGCAGGCTCTGAGAGACGAAGGAAGGCAACAGGTAATTATGAAGCAGGGACAGTTTTAGTCATGACACTGTTGGTTCTGAGAGTCAGACTCCCCACAGTTCCTCTGGCTTCTGGTTGTCACAGACACAACCCTGGAAGCGGGGATGGTGTGGTCCCAGGGAGAGTGGAGAGGAACTGGTTCCAGCAGCATCAGCTGTAGGAATGCAAACGTGCTCTCTGGAGTAGAAGCAACAAAGCTGGCCAGGGGCCTTCTGGGAGACTTGTTCTCAGTCCTTTCTAAAGTTGTAATAAAATGACAGCAAGTAGCTTTGAAGCCTCCTTTGAACAATTTTATTGTCCTGTTCCCTTTGCCTCAGAAGGGTAAAGTTGATAAACTGCTAAATAATCAACCTTTGTATATTTCATTAGCAAACTTTAAAATTTTAAATACTCACTTTATGGCCCCGATAAAGCATGACAGAGACCCAGTGCTGTCCTCACTGCACTCCTGTAGTGGGTGGATTGGAGATGCCTGGTTTAACAGCACGCTGAGGGGCTGTCACTGGCCCGGATTACACCCCCAGTCCATGACTCACTGATTGGAGCGAGTAACTCCTCCCGGGAAGCAACTATTTCACATATTTCCAGGGAAGAGGCTGGGCCCAAGACAGAACTGGAATCCAGTCTTTCAGTGTCGATTGAGGGAAATAAATCACACTTGTTGTGAAAGAACCACACAGATGGAAGTGGATCCCAGGCTGGAATGGGAGGAACCTAACAACATAATTATTTAACAGTTTGGAATGTTCGTGTATTTTTTTGAAGAAAAGGATTAAGTCCCCGTTCATTTTTGTGTCACCAGTGTTTTGTGCAGTTCTTGGCACATATTAGATGCTCAATAAATGCTTGTTGGGTGGCTACATAAATGAATGAAAAGACAAACTAAGTAAGCCTCAAATGGAATTGCCCTCTATATTTGTTTCCTCAGGTTTCTCTAATAAAGTCCCACACACTGTGTGACTTAAACAACAGAAGTGTATTATCTCAGAATTCTGGAGACTGGAAGTCAGAGATCAAGGTGTCAGTAGGGTGCTATTTCCTGGAAGGTGTTAGGGGACAAACTTGTTCCAGGACTCTCTCCTAGCTTCCTGTAGTTCCCTAGTTTGTGGCAGTGTAACTCGTAATTTCTCCATTTTATAAGGAAATCAGCCAGATTGGACCACGGGTCTGCTCTACTCCGTTATGACCTTATCTTAACTAATATCATATGCAATGATTTTATTTCCAAAATAAGGTCACATTCTCAGGAATTGAATGTGAGGATTCAACAAATGAATTTTGAATGGACACCACTCAATCCATAACACCATAGCTTGTGTTATGGACACACTTATAAGTTGAAATGCATTATAAAAATCTTCAAAGAGCATCTTCTCGTTAGGTACTTTCCTGGAAGTCAAGAGGTGTAGGTTCTGGAGTAACGTTAGTCATTAAAAGCTGTGCGAACATAAACAAGAATTTCAGTTGTATTAACGAGGGAGCTGGGATATAAGGTCTTTTGGGTACTTTTTAGAACAATAGTTCTATGACTTTCTTAGCCATCCATTTGAAACACACTTCTTATACAGCCTTTCCTTATGGTACCCTGCTTCTTGCTGCAAATTTGGATTACACTTTCAGAATTCTATGGCAATTGAGTCCAGCGACATTTCTTTAGAGTTCAAGAGTTTGGGCCTTCTGCTTCAAAAAAGTCAATGTTCTGAATTCATGAGGTCAAGGACAACGTTTGTTTCACTCACTGTTGAACTTCAATAGCTACCATAGTACCTGGAACTCAATATTCAATAATAGTAAACACTCAATAAATATGTGTTGGATAAATATTAAATGAATGAATGTACTTATTTCAATATTATTTCCATAAATCGGTCAGAAGTGTTCACTCCACATATGTTTAAATATTTTTCCCTCACTACTTACATTTTGCTATAATGGAATCTCTGTGTAACTAGAGCTCAAAAATCTCCATCTTCATAAATCAATGGTTGTCTACAGATAAAAGGATTTCAAGGTGTCTAGGGTATTATATGGAATATTTTCGGCATTGTAAAGAAGTCAAGATAGAGTAAACACAGCCATTGCTTGGAAAATGGCAAGAGGTTACAAATGTCCTTCAGTGTAGCCTGGTGGAAAAAATGAGCACCACTCTATGGACTTTTCTTTAAAAAAATCTTAACAGTCTATGTTTCTATATATACGGATGGTTTGATGTAATGGGAGACCCGTGTGTACATGAAATAAAAAGCCTAGTAAAAAGCTGAAAATATAAAAAGCAGTCATTTCTGAGTTAGCTCAATGTTTGGGCACAATAGACCATGTGCAACACTCAGTGAGGAGTGTATATAATGAGTCAAGAATATTTTATGAATTATAAAAATTGCAACCGTTTTCTTATTATTATTTAGCCCCCCCCAAAAAAGTTAGCTTTCATATTATTTTTCAGTGTTTTGATATTACTTCTTCATTTTCAATGTTTGAGATTTATACTTGTCTTTGTAAAATTTAAGAAGAGTTATTATTTCCAGAGCTGCTGTGTCATCTCTGGCTCAGCCAAGAGGTCTTCACAGTGCCCTCCCAAACCCACCAAGGGGACTTGGAGAAGGGGACATGAGTCACTAAGGGCAATAACAAGAAAAATTGATCAAGTAAACTAATTTTCAAAGCATTTAAGTAATTTGGGGGAGAATTTTAATTTGGAGGGAACAGAATCCCAGGAGTATTTTGCTCTTCCTAGTTTCACCTAACCCAGGTAACCCCTTGCTAGCCAAACCACAACAAGCCACTAGCTTGGAATGGGGGAGTCTTACAGGGTACAGAGATGCCTTGTCTTACTGAACAGTAAGGGAACAGAATTCTTCCAATGATGACGTTAGAAAATTATATCTGGTTTAATTTTTCTCCTACATCCTGGTTTCATTTATGAGACTGTTCAGTTCTCTGAGGCTGTAGCTGAAAATCAGGAAAGCCTTCCTGCCAAAGAAGAAAAGGTTTCCATTTGACAGAAATACTGTTCAGAGTGATTGATTTAAAAGTGCTGAACTCATATTCAGAGTCTGAAATCCAGGAACCGCCAGCTGGGTTGGGATTCAAAATTACAAAGCTAGAGTGAGCTTCTGAGTTGGGATGCATTAAGCAGTGGGGGCAATTGCTTTTCTCACCTGTCTCGCAAGGGAGGGAGAAAGGGAAACATTTAAGAATTAAGAAAAGAGATCTTTGGACTGTTGAGTTACCACCATCTTGCTCTGCTAGAGGCAGAATCACTGTTTGCATTTAGTAGGGAAACTTTGGTGAGGAATTTTGATAGCTATGAATTGTTGAAAAGAGGAGTTGGAGAAGATGAAATAAATAATAGAGGAGGAAAACCGTGCAGACCACTCACTTGACTAAGGCTGGACATACTGACTATGTAGGTGTCTGAGAGCATAATGGACCTATTTAAAACAAGCAAAGCATTTCCAGGGTGTGTCTAAAAGGAGTTGGTCTGCTGGAAAAAATAGCTTTTGAATATCCTGCAAGAAACAGTAAGCACGAACAATGGTGCTAGGAGATTAGGACATATAATGTTAACTCACTCTTTTAATTTGTGTACTGTGGTTTTTAGCAGATGGATTTATCAGTGGTGTGTTTCTTCTTTTCTTTCCCCCAACGCACGCCGAGCTATTTCCTTGCATGCCATTTTAAATAAAAATATTTTTAAAGGGGACACAATGTTAAGGGAGATGTATAAATAAGACAAGTGCTAATTACAGTGTCTAAAAAGAATGTCTTTATCCTGTAAATCGCAGCACAATTGCTTACACAGAGAATGAGAGTGCTTCATTCTGGAGCCGCACTTTCCATCAAGTCACGGAATATAAATCTGGGCAATAAATGATCAGGAGGTACTGTACTGTGTAACTTGTACAATGTTCATAAAAGAAATTAATGAACAAATAAATATTCTCTGATGGACGAGCTGGCGAAAATATATCTTGCTAAAATGCCTTCCTCTTTAGTTGGAGAGAATGGCACGGAAGTGATATCTCTTTGAACAGCGCACCTGGCTTCCCAGAGCTTAAAGCTTGAAAAGTAATCTCAGTGCCTGATCGGAGAGCCTTGACATAGACCAAACCCCTGTGGCTGTCAGTCGGGGATCTGCCTGTGGTGAGGACGCGAGATCAAGCTATTCTCTCACCTTCTGGTCCCAAAGCCACTAACCCACTTGAAATTCTCAGAGACCTAAGTATTGATTTGTATCCAGAGACAGAAGTTTGTGTGTCTTCACTGTGAAGAGAACTAGCCCTACAAGCTAAAACATCTGTAAAGAACAATGAGTTTTCTTACAGTCATCAAAGAATGATAAAGTCGACTGGTGTCCTTTGAGTTTGGTGAACAGTTTAGAAGCATTCTGGGCTGGTTTTATTGAGATAGAAGGAAGGCACACCCCTCCCCCCACCAATAACATGCTTGGGATACCAATTTCTTGGACAGGCATATGCAATGGCCCTAGGCCTGTGAGAGCCAGTGTAAATGCTGTGGTGTGGCCTTGAAGATCTTGATTAATATTCTGTTTCTATTCATAATGAGATCCCAACCATTTCCAAACAGAAGCATTTATACTTTTTCCTTTCTTTCTCTATCATCTCTGGCTTCTCTCACCATCATTCGCATTATTCTCATTCTACCACCCAATGCTTTTTGCACATGGCTTCTTCCTGGGCCCTACAGGCATCCTCCTTTCCAAGTATATATTCCTAATCCATCCTGCAAGGTGCAAATTAAGCCCCCGTTTCTTGTAAAGCCTCCCCAACGGCTCCATCCCGTGACGATTTCTCCATTCTTTTAATTTGGGTTTTAGAACTTGATAGCACACTGAATAAATTTTCTTGTCATTGTTTTACTTCTCTTCATATTACCTTCCAAAGTAGGCCTAATCCTTTTGAGGTCAAAGATGGTATTATACAAGACAATTATGTTTCATGTGAATATTTGAAGTAGGCAACTTGATATACTGCAACTTAAAATAGGAAGAGCTCTTCCTTTTATACACAAATTTGAAATAATCTTTAAAATTATTTATCATTAAAAAATATAAAAAATCTTATAATTTTAAAGTGTTATGCTTTTATCGTACAGTAGTATCTCTGTAGCTGATAAATAGAAATATATTTTTTCTATTGTCAATATACTGTGAACCTTTCTTCTGTTTTTCTGCAATAAAATTTGTGTAAGTTATTTTGGTAGCTATTTTGAGGTTGTTTTAATTTCAATATAATTATAATTTCAAAATCATCATTTATTAAAAGAGAAACCAATGTATCATTTATCTACATTAATGCCTTAGCACCAAAGAAATGTGTCCCAAATAAATAACTTTGAACTGAAAGTTAGATTTGCTATGAAGATACTAAGAAAGCCAAATAGTCACCATGATATGCTGTGAATCATTTAAGACAAAGTCCTCTGTGAAATTCTAGAGACAGCATGCTGAACAAAAAAAGCAACATTAAAATAAACACATTTTAAAATTCTCAAAAACTGTAAAATAATCCAGCCAAAAATGATTTAAAAATGGAAAAAAAAAAATAAACCCACCTGGTGTTGTGGCTATAAGATCAATACCCCCAATCTGCCCAAGGCTATAATGGCCATAGACATATGAATGAATTCTGGCATGTCATTCCCTGCTTTATATTTATTACATTAATTATGTAAATCCGGAATTCTGAAGAAACACGCACACCTTTCTTGTGCTATGTTGTTTCTATAGCATAAGGTTGTCACATAGAATATAGGATAAATTTAAATTAAATTTAGAATTTCAGATAATTTCAGTTAAATTTGAATTTCAGATAAACAACAAAGAAGTTGTTGGTATAAGTTTTCCCCAAATATTGCATGAGACCTACTTATAATAAAAATTGTTCACTGTTTATCTGAAAGCCAACTTTAACTGGGTGTCTTCTATTCTAGAACCTAGCTGGGTGATTTGTAGTAATTAAAACTCAACAAGAATGTGTGCACAACGTGTACGTATGTATGTGTAAAATCCAGTTTAGAAGATTCTTCATTACAAGTCATTCGGTATAACCTTTTTCCTAAGACAGGTGTCCAGTTTATAACATCTGTTTCAGAGTATCTCTGATTTAACAGAGTGATGGGGTTTACTCCACTATAGGACAGCTACAATGATTTAAATTTTAAAACAAAATGATCAAACCTTCCAAAACTTTCTGCCCTCTCAACAATAGAATATGTCTACTTACTATTTCAGAAGACATCTTTGTAATAGTTAAAGACAGGTGTATTGTTTTAGCCTCTAACCCTTGCACCTATCTCTTTGCTGTTTTGTTTTCTTTTCTTTAGGCTGGAAAAAATATCACGATTTCTTTCCTTTTTTTTTTTTTTTTTTTTGAGTCGGAGTCTCACTGTGTCGCCCAGGCTGGAGCGCAGTGGCCGCTCCCGGCCACCGCAGCCTCGACCTGCTGGGCTCCGGCGATCCTTCCGCCTCAGTCATTTCTTTAAACTATCCCTCATGATAATATACTTTCCGGAGCCTTTACTATCACAGTTTCTGGTGTTTCTGCCCACTACTAACAGACACGTGTTGAACACAGAAACGCATAATAACACTTTGTCTCCATCTAGTATTTGCGTTACGCATGGTTGTAGAATTCAAAGCCCTAAATGCCCAGAGTGAGGTGAATGTCTTTGACCCACTGGTGATTTTTCCTTTTCTCCTTAGGATGCCTCATCTTCTTTCCTGTGAATTCTCATCTCCTCACCTTTGAGCTGGCAGGTCTTTAGAGTGTCCTCATTACTTTCTTCCGTTACCCCCTCTACTCTTGCCCAGTGAAACTTCTTTCAACTTCTCACTCCTACAGAACTGTTTCTTCCATGCAGAGCTCAATAAATACTGATTGGCTGACTAGTTTGTATCTGTCACACTGCCTCACTTAGTTTGTAATTCCCTCAAGTACCACTACCTTGCAGACCCTTTATGGATAAAACATCTCTCCAAAGCTATCATCATGAGCACACTTGCTCCTATTTGGCAAATATGCTTCAAGTTACAAAGGGGTGAGGTGAGGTAGAATGATGAGAATTAATTACCAGAAAGCCCTCCTTTAAGTTAGGCCAGTGAATATCCCATTCAAATTTAAGTTCACATTGTGAACCATAAAATTAAGGCTCCTTGTCTGCCCATGTGACAGATGATCAGCAGGTACATTTTAAAAGCCAATATGTCCACAATCTATAGAGTTTTCTCTTTTACTAACATTAGTTTTAAACAACGAAAGAGAGAAAAACAACAACAACGAAAAACCCCACGACATTTATCTACATGCTAAACGTAAGACAACAACAGGCAGAGTGATCTAAGGATTCTTCCTGCCCTGCCCTGTTTGCTTCCTCTCTCTGCTGAATTATAATCTTACTCTTATTAGGAATCTATGCTTAGATGAGCAGACAGTTGCCTTCAAGTATGAATGAAGAGGGCTAAGGAGGAATTTGGCGGGAGCCCACGGCTGTTCCCCAGTGACCAGTGCTTCCATTTCTGGAAACATGGTCTTCACATGTATTTATCCTTCTGACCCACATGGATATTCCCCCAAACCATTCTGTGCTTCTCCTCTGTTCTGTGTTTTCCCCTAAACTCTACTATGGCAGTCTGGGCAGGCATCCAACATCAGTAACTGAAAACCTCCTCATGCAGTCCAGTTTCAGCATTGCATACCAGCACTGAGTGCTGCCTTCCTTATCCCACATCCAAACGTGAGCATATACAATATCAATAAGCTGTTCCTTTCATCTTCCCAACACTACGGAGGTGTTTATATTGGTGTGGGACATTTAAGCAATTCTAGCCAATCGGCTTTTGCATCAGGGTAAGCCCTAGGCAGAGAGCAGCCTCAATTGGAAACAGGAGTTGAAAGAGTTCTTGGTAAAACGCTCCTTCTGACCAAATCTAGCTGTCTCACTCCGTGCCTGACCTCCTTTAAACAGGTTACCTTCAGAATTATGGGGCAGTTTGATAAGCTGGAGTATGCTAATTTATTGGCCATTAAAAAAAGAGGAAAATTTTATTATGGATTGCTTTGCCTTCTTGAAAAATGGTTTTTAAGAAAATAATTAAAAACATCTGGAAGGCATTTTAATATATCATAAACAAGAGGAAATCCAAAGCACATGACTTCTAAGAAAATGATGCAAATAGAATTCCTTGCCAAAATTTACTGTAATCTCTGTGTGTGTTTTGTTGTTGTTGTTGTTGTTTTCCAGGGTGGGAGTTTAGAGGCGGGGGATTCAAGAAAGAAGGGCAAGTGAGAATCGCATTGACAATTCTGCAGAGAAAACAGTTATTTCAAAATTAGTCTACTGCTATTTTTGGCCGGTGTTAGAAGACATTACACATTGGCAGAGCCTCTGAAATATATTTGGTTTCTTTTTCAAAATTAGTCATTTTACTGGTAAATTTCTTTCTGAAATGGACAAATAATTAAATAAACACAAACTAAATTAGGAGATTGTAATAAGAAGTAGAACCAGAAAGGAGACAACTTCCAGGGTGAACTTAGGTAAAGAACAGACTATTTGCTTAGTATTTTACTCTTTCTTTCTTGTAGCCATCTTTTATTTGTATAATAGCATAACAAGGTTACATGCATTCTTAATAAATATCACCTGAAATTGATACTGCTGCATAATACTTCAAATATTTTCCAATTTGTGTTTCATCAGAGAGGGAACAAGCTAGCTTACAATATAAATGATATGTTCTGGGACTTTCTTCTTTAGTCAAACATGCAGCTATGGAGAGTAATCATCATGTCCACGAGTCGCTTCCTCTTAAGGTTGTGGTGAACACAGTCTCCAATACCCACACACTCGCACATCCATAAAACAGATCTCACAATAACAGTGTGGCCAAGGCTTACCTTATTTGACTTCCAAATATTGGATTTACACGTCATAATTCTATGAAAATAACAATGTACTTTTGTTGAGTGTAGAGTATAGTTTAAGTATATAGTTTATAAAAATTCATTGCACTGCTATAAATCCATAATTCCATAATGCATGTGAAAGAATTGGTAACATTTTATAAGAATCAGGAACCTCTTTTTTTCCTGGAAAATCCAGGATTTGGTGTTGTGGGAAACATGGAAACTGAAGGAAAACATACCGGTTCGTATTGTGGATTTGCTCTTTATAAGTGACTTCTCTGAGTTTTATGGTTTTCAACTTTAAGATGGGAATAATATTATCCCTATTTTCTAAGAATTAAATGAGATAATATTTATATACAAAGGACCTGGCAAAGTTTCTGGAATATAAGGGGATATTGAGTGATAGATGCTATCTATCACTATTATTTTAGTAATACAGAATATTATAGTAATAGCATGTGGGCTCTGACTCTTCCTGTCTAGGCTCTGATGCAGACACATTAGAGGAGTTAGACGCAGTCCTAACATTCAAGGAGCATTTAGTCTATGGATAATTAACTATAAATTATCTATTTCTTTAATGCCAACATTGTGAACCATGCTGAAGATTAGAAATGGGTGAGACCTACAGTTGTCTTTTTTTGCTGGATCTTTACCTGGTTTGGGTATCAGTGTGATGTTAGCTTCGTAAAATGGTTTAGGGAGAATTCTGTCTTTCTCAATTGCCTGGAATACTTTTAAAAGGATTGGTATCAGCTCCTCCTTGTATGTTTTGTAGAATTCCGCTGGAAAGCCCTCTGGTGCAGGGTTTTTTTTTTGTGTGTGTGGGTAGTTTTCTTATGACAGAGTCAATTTCCTGGGTTGTTATTGGTCTATTTAATGTCTTGATGTTTTCTGGTTTCAACCTTGGGAGGTTGTGTGATGTCAAAAAGTCCTTCATTTCATTTAGGTTATCATGTGTGTTTCTATACAGGTGTGCACAGTAATCTCTGAAATCTTTCGTATTTCTTCGGGGTCAGTTGTGATATGATCTTTTGCATTTCTGGTTGTGTTTATTTGGGCGTTTCCTTTCTTTTTCTTGGTCATTCTGGCTAGGGGTCCATCAATCTTATTTATTCTTTCAAAGAACCAGCTTTTTGTTTTGTTGACTTTTCCTATATTTTTGTCTTTTATGTCCCATATTTGGGCTTTTACTTTTGGTGATCTGGATTCTTCTGTTAAAGTTAAGGTTTTGGTGATCTTGTCTTTCCAGCTCCCTTGGGTGATTTTTTTAGGCTATTTATTTGTGATCTTTCCATTTTCTTGGTGTGTGTTCATAGAGATTTAAATTCTCCTCTTAGAACTATTTTCATGGCATCCCAGAGGTTTTGGTAAGATATTTCTTCATTTCCATTTGTTTCCAGGAATCTTTTAATTTTAATTTCTGTTTTGATTTCTGTGTTGACCCAGTAGTCATTCAGCATCATGCTATTTAGTGTCCATGTCTTTGTGGGTTTGGGGGGAATTTTGTTGGCATTGATACTTATTTTCATTCCACTGAGGTCTGAGAAGGTACATGGCAGTATTTTGATCTCTATGATTTGTTTACACAGTCATAAAGAAGGATAAACATATGGACTTTGCAGCAACTTGGATGGATTTAGAGTCTATCATACTCAGTGATCTATCACAGAAACAAAGAACAGAGTACCACATGTTCTCACTCATGAGCAGACCCTGAACATTTTCCATTATACTATAAGAAAGGAATTGGAGCCGGGCTCGGTGGCTCAGCCTGTAATCCCGCGCCTTGGGAGGCTGAAGTGAGTGGATTGCCTGAGCCCGCGGGTTCGAGACCCGCCTGGGCAGGCGAAACCTCATCTCTACAATAAATAAAAAAAATTAGCCGGGCGTGGTAGCGCACGCCTGTAGTTCCAGCTACTTGGAAGGCCTCTGAGGCGGAAGATCGCCGG
>CAUYQG010219053.1:0-34331 GCA_963574415.1 Tarsius wallacei | reverse complement strand
GGGGGGGGGGGGTTCCACACCCGTGGGGGGCGCGGGGGGCGTGGGTGTGGGGGGGGGGGCCGGGCGCCGTCTGCCGCGCGCCCCGGCGATGGGCTGTCTGCGCGTGGGGTGGGGTGAGGGCGAGGATGCACAGGCGGCCTCGGGGTCTCCTTCCTTCCCCACCCTGCCCGCCACCTGCGCGCGGGGAAAGACGGCGCTGGGGGTGGGGGTGTGTGGGAGGTGGGTAGCGTGCTTGTCTGTGTTTTTAATAGTAGTGGGGTTTTGATCCGCTTGGGAGTTGTGTGCTAAGAATAGAAATGTGCGGAAGATGCTGGGTTTGGCTGATCCAGTGATGCTGTCGCTGCCGCCGGCGGCGGCGGCGGCTCTGGCTGCAAGTAAACAAACCAGCCTCTTCCTCGTCCACCTCCTCCTCCTGCGCATCGGTCTGCATCAGCCATGATGCTGGTGGGGCCCTCCACAGCCCAAAGTTGAAGCCTGGCGGGTTGCTGTGTTGACCCCGACGCCCAGGCGGGGTCACCCCTTGTTTGGGATTTCCCGGGAATTTACGGTTAGGCTGGAGATACTCTCTCTGGGGCCAGGTTTTTCCAATACCGGTCTTTACTGTTCATCTTCTGAAACAGAGGAAATGCTTACCCATAAGTCAAAGCTGGGATGCTCACATGTCTTGCATCAAAATAATTGTTAGGAAAATAAACCAGCTCATTTCACCAATGTGGTATTTTGGTTGAAAGCCTGGTAGGTTGCAATTGGTAAAGTTACCAGATAGAAATTCAACAATGAAACCTATATATCTATATTGATTAATTTCTAATAAAATGGTCACACTTTGTTTTTGGTTTATCATGAGGCTAAAGATAAAAATAATGACGTTTTTGCAATTAATATATTGCCAGTTGTCGCAAGTCACCAGAATAGACATGTGTTCCATATTTTGTAAAGCATGATATTACTATATCTGTTAGAACTATAAGTCACTAGACAACCACTGGGTTGTTTTTGGTAGAAACTCAATAGATTAGAGTATATATTCACTTAGGATATAATTGGAAAAACCAAAGGTGGAAGAGTCTAATAAAGGTGGTTTAGGAAATGAAGATTAATCCTCAGAACTTTTATATCACTTGCACAATATGTATACATGAATACAAATGTCCAGGAGGTGGTTGTCTAAAACATAAAAATATTTATATTTACTTATAAATATTTATAAGTATCTACTTACTTCTAAAGTACAAGTTTTCCAAGATGTATAACTGAATATGCAGTTATTACTTGCAATATATGTGTCAGGATGGTACATTTTTTTTTCCTTTTGCCAGTACATAATCTTGACTTTGAAAGTTTACCAAGGAGAGATTGTACTTGAATCTCTTGTACTTTTTGTTTTTCTTACTGGGGTTGACCCCAATATCTTTGGCTTGAGCTTCTGCTTTTAAAATGAGTTAGTGCATATATCACATGAATGAGATAACGTTGGAATTTAGATGAATTTAGGGTTTTAGTTTTCAGACTTTAGATTTGTGTTAAAACATTTAAATCATTTAAGATAGCTTCATTCTTAGCTTCAGGTTTCAGTATGTTTGTGTTGTATACTTGCAACATTTTCTTTACACTATTTTAAAGATAATATTTAGTCTAAAGTAATTCTGCAAAAATTTTATGAAGCTATTATTTGTATTTGTTTTGTTTCCTTTCTGTAATGATTTTTTAGTGAATTGTTTTTCCAACTTAATTAATAATCTTGACATTGACTCCTAGTTTGTGTATGTCAGTGTACTCTAAAGTTCTGCTTTGGGCTTTTTGTGTTTATGTAATTTTATAGCTGTAAATATTTTAAATAAGGCTTCATTCATTTAGCAGATTATTAGAATGTAAACTATGTGCTGGTTTGAGTAAAAACTTTTAATACTTACATTTTATTCAGAAGATCATTATCATTAGAGAATTTGTTTTCAGAATCACTACAAATCTAAGTAAACATGTGTTGATTAAACTTACTAGGGAACCGATGCACTTTGCATAGAGTCTTGTGGAAAGTAGGGACTTCGAATTTTTAAAACTCCAGCTTTTGGGCAACCTGCTCAGGTCCCCTCCCGCTCTGGGAGTTTTTCTATCCTCAATAAATTCTGCTTTCTAAACAACAACAACAACAACAACTCTAGCTTTTAGTTGTAGGAGAAGTTTTCTTATAAAATTCAGTGGAAAATTTCAGTTATCTGGGTTTTTTAAAAATGAGGAACCTGTCTTACAAATTGATTTTGTGGAAGTTTAGCCTTTACTTAAGCTTTGCATATTTTTATGAAAAGATAGCTATCTATGCTTTCTTTTGTTGTCATACCTTTTACATTAAGAATTCATCTTAAACTTTGCATAGTTTTGTAGAAAGATAGCTATACTTTCTTTAACTGTTATAACTTTTACTTCAAGAATTTGTCCTTGAGAAGATAAGTCAATTACTGTTAACAACTTGTTAATTGAATTTTTAGTATGATTTGATAGAAGCTTGTCTTTACAGTGTGATTAAGTTTAAAGTGTTAAAAAAGCAATTTCAGATCATTTCAGATTTGAATAACAAAATACCAGGTCAGAAAAATAAACCATTTTTTATTTTGTTTTGACCAAATAAGTCTTGTAATCTAACTTGTATTTTTATTTTGAAATTAATAATGCACATATAATTAACTTTTGGAGAAGATTTGTGTTAAAATATTTAAAACATTTAAGATAGCTTTATTTAAGACATCTTAGCTCCAGGTTTCAGCATGTGCATCAGTTTTTAAAATACTGACTTCACACAGCATACATTTTTATGAAAAGGCACTCCTGAATCATCTGATGCTAATGAATATTTTGTCATGGTCTTTTATGTATGGCAGCACTAGATTCATTTTAGAGTTAATGCTTACCAGTGCTTCATGCGCACTTGCCATTTGCCAGGCACTGTTATATGTGCTTTATGTGTATTAATTAATCTAATCTTAATCCCTGTTACACTTTTGAAAGTGATTTTCACATGAGAAAAACTTAACGTGGCGTTATAAAAATACTTCTCGTTTTAACTTTCCTAGTTCTGCAACATTTTTAGTGTTTTCTATAACTTTTTTGTACCTTTATTACAGTTAAGAGTGACAATTCTAAATTTGGATAATGTGGTCCAAATTTATAATTTCCATAGAATCAAGTTAATAAAGTAAAAAAAATAGTATTGAGTGACCCGTTAACATTTATTTTCATTTCATATGTTTCAAATGCCAAATTGAGTATCTCATATAGTTACATATTTTATTGTAGATTTATAATGCTTTATCGAATTAGATGTAAACTCATTTTCTCTGCCAGGTGATCTTCAAATGCTAATAGGTAAATTAATATATGCTTCTTGACCTGTTGATGTGTTTTTTACTTCTGTTTCTTTTCAATACAATATATTTATGTAGAAGATTTTCTTTTTTTTTTTTTTTTTTTGATTTGGATTCGAACACCGTTGCCCAGACTGGAGTGCAGTGGCACGCTCACGGCCACCGCAGCCTCGACCTGCTGGGCTTGAGCGATCCTTCTGCTTCAGCCTTCCGAGTAGCCAGAATCATAGGCGCGCGCTACCACGCCCGGCTGATTTTTTTTTTTGATTTATTGTAGAGATGAGTTCTCGCCAAGTTGCCCGGGCGGGTCTCGAACCCGTGAGCTCAGGCAATCCACTCACCTCAGCCTCCCAAAACTCTGGGTTTACAGGCTGAGCCACCGAGCCCAGCTAGAAGATTTTCAAATGAGAATTTTTCGCTCCTGTATTAAGAAAGCCTCTGACAGTATATGGGGGGGCTGAGTGATAAAAGGGGAAGGAATGCGATAGTGGAGCTTGGCCCAAATTTTGTCCTCCTCGAATTGGTATTTAAATATTTTATTTTCCCAACTATATATTAAACTTTTAAAACATGAACTATGTATAATCATGATACTGTCATCACCTATGTGATGCCATCTAAATATAAAGTAGATACTCAGGAGGTTTCAACTTGCAGAATAACAAGTATTAGCTCTGGAAGAGCTATAAAGCCATTTAGAGTTCATCCAGTGCTGTACTTTATTTTTATGGAAACTGAGGCATGAAGAATTAAAGTGACTTTACACAACATCACTGTGGGAGTTGGGAACAGGGTCTCAAGTTTCTCCGTCTGTCCAGTGCTCCTTCTAATGTACTATTGTGATTAACTTTGTTACAGAATTTCATACCTAGCTAGCTCTCCTTTTAATCTGGGGTAAAGTTTGTCAAGCTGATTCTTGGCAATTAATGGACCATACATCAGTTGTATTTCTTATGTATATAAGTATTTTTTAAAAAAATTATAGTTAAGGAGGTTCCTAGGACAGATTTTAGAAGGATTTTACATGTGTTTTAGAAAAATATGGTCAACTGTGTAACTGAAATTCTTTTAATAGCAGTCCTCAACCTGTCCATGTTATTATAGGTGTCGTCCCATAGAGACAACCCACACTTTACACAAGAATTGCAGGTGATAGTTTGTCAATAGCTTTTTCAGTGGTTTTGTTGAGGAATCTAATAAGCATTTTCTAATAAGCAGAGGAATCCAGTAAGCATTTTCCTAGTTGTTTCAAATTAGAATAAAATATATCACAAGCTGCTTTTTTGTTTTTAATAGTGGACTTACTGGTTGAAATAGCACTCAGATGCCCTAAAGGGAAGGGGTTGAGAAAGTGCTTACTTTTTTTTTAAAGATATATTTTAAAGTTTAGAAAGTTGATTTTTAAGAATTGGCAGTTTGGAAGAACTAATCTTTTGTCTGAAAGTTAGAAATTTTGCCTATATTTATTTAGATATTTTGCTATATTCTGAAACTTGCTGAAGATCTATAGAAAGAAAAGCCCACAAAGTTTATTATTGTACTCTGAAGAGAGGAAAGGTATACAAAATATGCAGTTTAGGTGGCTTGCTTTTCTATATTATGTGTGGCTTTTCTTTTTTTTTTTTTTTTAAAAGCAGGATAGCAACTTTTAAGTAGTGACAAACTGCTGGAATTATTTGAAGTAAAGAGCAGGTTGCCTTGAATTTCCTTTCTATTTCAGTGTTTCCTCTCCCTCACATCCTTTAAAAAGTTTGTTATAGTCCTATGTGTTTATTAAGGTGTACTTTAGTTTCACCTATTTCTTGAAATCAGCAAATGCCACAGAATTATATTGTAGTTACCCTTGCCCATCATTTGTATTTCAGGCTAGCAAAATTATGTTGTATTTGAACTTCAGTTCTTTTTCTAATTCAGTTTGACTAGCACATATGAAGTATATAAATAATTGTGGTGGGGAGCAAGTACATTCTATATAGTACTAATTACAGACAAAGATAGTTTAGATAAAGTTGTATTATTGAATTGTATTCTGGCTTTTAACTTAGAATTAACATATAGAATATCATTAACTTATAAATTTTATTCTTATTTGTAAAAAAGATAATTGCTGGATACCTTTTCATTTTGTCAACGACTTTTAGTTTTCTGTTGTTACTATTTTGTTTGTGATGCCTTAGTTATATTTAATTTTTAATTTATTAAAAATATTTTGTACTATTGAACTTCTGAAAAGTGATTTGATTTAGAGAAAATGTTCAAAATTGTTTGCAAATGTTAAATTACGTGTTTTTGAGTATTCATATTTTGTCATTTGGTAGAAAGCATATCAAACTGATAGAAGACCTGAATTGCAGGTGGTCACTCTTGTCACTTGTCACTAACTTGTTATGGTAACCGTGGGGGAAATAAATGTTGTTAGTATTATTGGTTGGTCACGGTTTTCTTAGGTTAAAAATCATGGATGTAGTTGCTACTGCACAGATTTATTTTTCAGAGTCAAATGAGGTGATTTATTATACATTTGGAAAATATTTAAAAAAATATTTTGTTTTACTTGCTTACCTGTAACTCAATGTAGTCCTTGTTACAGAACAGTCAATACGTATTGAATAATATATATAGTATATACTTTTGAATGAATATTTAAAAAATATCTTTGAAGAAGTTTAATTTTTGCTTAAAATTGAATGGTTGCTAGAAGTAAACAAATATCTTTTACAAATTCTTTTTTTTGAAAGTAGGATTTATTGAGAGGACAGAAAAGCTCCTACAGTGGGAGGGGACGTGCGAGGGTTGCCCACACATTCTTAAATGTATCTTTAAGAATATATGCCATTCTTACCCTTTTTTCTTCTCATAATGGATAATTTTGGGTAGCATTGATGCTTGTTTTGTTTGGAGTTAAAACTTGATAATCTTAACAAAAATTGTCAAAAACTGTCAAGAAAAGAAGGATAATTTTAATGTCTACTCCTAGCAACCAGTGGAGGTCCATAGAAAACATACCTTAATAAATAAGGAAGGATATTATCATTTTAATTATAATTTTATATATTTAATATATTATATGTATATGTTTAAGTTTAGTTTTATTTTTAAGAAGGCTTAACACCATTTTCTCTGTTGACTTACAATATTTGTTTGCTTAGCCTTTTTTTTTTTTTTTTTTTTTTTTTTTTTTTTGGGGGGTAACTATGTTGTCCAGACTGGAGTGCAGTGTGATCACCGCTCACGGCAGGCCTGATCTCCTGGGCTCAGGTGATCCTTCAGCCTCAGCCTCCTAAGTAACTGGTACTACAGGTGTGTGCTACAATGCTTGTGCTAATATTTTGATTTTTTGTAGAGATGGGATCTTGCTATGTTGCCCAGGCTGGTCTCAAAACTCCTGGCCTCAAACAGTACTCCTACTTCAGCCCTCCAGAGTGCTGAGATTATGGGTGTGAACCACTGTGCCCTTTCCCTGTTTTTTATTGGTCTCTATTCTTTATTAGTTATATAAAGCTGCATCTTTGTTCATTCATCCATTCATTTATTCCATGTTTGTTGGGCATCTCCTAAGTGCTAGGCATTGTCAAACTGCTTTACTAAATTATAATGTGATTGAATAAAGTAAAAGATGTAAAATGTTTTATAAATTGTAAAATAACGTTCAAACGTAATTAGTGCTATCATCAAATTCTCAAGTAGTCAGTTTTGAGTGAAGATACCTTTAGTGTAACTGCTTTGTGCACTTTTGTGCAAATTGAATCTGCCAAGAATTTTGTGTGAAACTTTTTATAAGAATGGGGAAAATTAGATTATCCTGCAATGAAATGTTTAATGCAATAAGCTTAAAAGAAGAATAAACTAATTTATTTCTGTTACAGCTCCTTGGGTAGAACACATTTCTAGAGATGTTAGGACAGTAGCAGGAGGTGACGATTACCCTAGGAAACAGTTGACAGTTCCAGCTCATCTTGTGAACTACTGTTTTTAGTAACATGGAAGACTGAGTGGGAGAGTATAGATGCCTTGGTTGCAAGAGTGTTGCCACAGTAGGAAAATCAAATCAAAGAATATGATTTGCTGCTTACTAATATACAAAAGTGAGCATTTATTTCTAACTTATTGTTCATAATACCAGAGTGGTATTCCTATGACATCTTTTTTTTTTTTTTTTTTGAGTTGGAGTCCCACTCGATCGCCCAGACTGGAGTGCAGTGGCCACTCCCGGCCACCGCAGCCTCGACCTGCTGGGCTCCGGCTATCCTTCTGCCTCAGCCTTCCGAGTAGCCGGAATTACAGGCGCGCGCTACCACGCCCGGCTATCCTATGACATCTTTTAAGTTATGTTCAAAGAATATATTATTTTAGCTAATAGAGACCCAGGAACAATTTTTAAAGCTGACAGTTATGATTATGACTAGTATTTGATAATAGTATAACTGCAAATACATAGATTAAGCGATCTCTGTATTGCTTGGATTCACTAGCTCTGATGAAGATTGTAAATTTAGTTCTATTGATTTAACCTACATTTTAACAAATTTTTTTTCTTTTTTGGTGAGAAAGCAGGAGTTTATTAAGAATACACAAAAGGCCGGGCTCGGTGGCTCAGCCTGTAATCCTGCGCTTTGGGAGGCCGAGGTGAGTGAATTGCCTGAGCCCGTGGGTTCAAGACCCACCTGGGCTCATCTCTACAATAAATCAAAGCAATTAGCCGGGCGTGGTAGTGCGCGCCTGTAGTTCCAGCTACATGGAGGGCTGAGGCGGAAGGTTCACTGGAGCCCAGCAGGTCGAGGCTGAGGTAGCCGGGAGCACGCCACTGCACTCCAGTCTTGGCGACAGAGAAAAAAAAAAAAAAAAGGAATACACATACACAAAAGCTCCCAAGTGGGAGGGGTCCTGAAAGAGGATTGCCCCATTTAAAAAAATTTTAATCTTAAACATAATGAGCCCTGATAAAATTTTTTTTAAATAAAAAAAACGTTTTTAGAAACAGTTTCATTCTAAAACAAAATTCATTGATTTTGGGGTTGGTCTGGATATTTCACTATATTTTTTATAATTAAGAGGCAGTGTGAGTAAAAAGAGCATGCACTTGGTTGTCTGGTCCTGGTTCTGCCATCCCGTGGCTATGTGGTCTTAAGCAATTTACTTTATCTGTCTTGGCTTCTGTTTCTTCAACTGTAAAATGGAAGTCCTTCCAGCGTTAAGATTTTGATAATAAAATATCCACTTCAAAAGAATAGAATCAATTTTAAGAAAGTTTTTGTTTTCCTAGTGTTCTTTATAAGGATATTGTAATATAAATTATTTTAATAGGAAAATATATTTTATAGGTTTATTGGCTATGTATTATTTTTGTTAATACTAATTTTTATTACTTTGTTCTCTCTTCTGCTTTCACTCCCAGGAATAATAAGATATGAATGATCTTTTACCCATACTATATAGTTTCATAGTAAGACGCCAAGAATGATCTTAAAAAGTATTGTACCCCTTGCTATACAAGTATTACTAGAGGGAAGGGCTACATCGCTGTTCTTCTAAAGTCATCATCTTGTACCAGTTCCCCAGTATTTAACTTATAATTCTTTATATGGGATAAAGAATTATCCCATATATGGGATAATTATATGGGATAAAGAATTTACACTGTCTAGCTTTATGTTATGTAGCCAGTTGACCATGTTGAATTCTTCAGGATATTACATCAATCAAATTGAAATCATGTTTAGGATTATTTACTAATGGTTTTTTGGCCCTTTTTAAATGGTGAAATGGGTTTTGTCTTGAATTATGTGACCTTTTCCTATGGTAATAATAAGTTTAGTTTTTGGTTAGTTAAATAAAGTTATACATTTTTATTATAGAAACTTTGATATACTAATATTGATGTTTCAGGAGAAGGACATGGTTTGTAGAATTTCCAAAACTTAATTGGTCACAAAATTTTTCTTTCGTTTTCTTCTTCATTTTTGTTATTTTCCCAGAATTTCTCTAATTTAGTATTCTGTTAAACATATTTTGGGGAAATACATCCAGATTTTTTTTCCTCTTTTAATTTTTATTTAAAATTGTGAGGTACAATTCAGGGCTAGGTATACAAATATTCACTGTGCAGATACCCTTATCGATGAGGTGTGCCCCCCCTTTCCCCAGGCAGTTATCGACTTCTGTCAGTCCCACCTCTCCACCCCTCTCCCTGCAGTTTCCTGCCACTTTCAATGCTTTTCTTATAGTAATATGGTAGTTGTTCAAGGTCCACTTATGAGTACATCCAGATTCTAATGTCCCCCTTTTTTTTTAAAAGAGACAAGATCTCACTTTGTCATCAGGCTGGAGTACACTGGTAGGATCATAGCTTACTATAGCCTCAAACACCTGGCCTGAAGTCATCCTCCTATCTTGGCCTCCCAAAGTACTGGGGTTACACGCTATTATCCCTTTTTGACTCTCTACAGCAGCTAACACCTATGATGATAATTTTGAGGAATCTTGGCCTTTATCTAAAATCTTGGACACATGACACATGAGGGAGATGGTCTTCCATTCACCTCATACCTTTTGTCAGGCTATTTTGTTAGGCTGTTGAGAGGATGTTTAGGCTTGACTCCTGATTGCTATATGATTATGCTTTATTCTTAATTTGCACTGAAGAAAAACCTGTAATCTAGCTCAGCACTCACTAGGGAGTCTAACCTTGAATTAACTTACTGCCACGTATTATTTATCAAAATTCTCCCCCCTTTTTTTTTTCAGAGACGAGGTCTTGCTGTGTTGCCCAGGCTGGTCTCGAACTCCTGGGCTCAGGCAATCTTACTACCTTGGCCTCCCAATTATCAAAACCCAAGTTGAAAGGGTATGATCCTGTAGTCCATTCATCCATTTTTCTGTATCTAAAATTTATGCCTGTGATTTTGGAACACATAACACAAGTGGATCTGGGCTGCCTTTTTTTGATCTCTTTCTGTGGGAAGGGTTTGTACTCAATTTTATGTTGGTATTTTCCTTTTTAATTTGGGAGAGTTAATAAGCTCATTTCTATGTATGCGAGAATGTTTTTGAGGACTTTATTACATTACAAGGTGTCTTATGAAGACCCATGGGGTAAATCTGATTTTTGTTCCAGAAAGGTTGTATTTCTTCTGAGTAACTTCTTTTTAAAAAAATTTTATGGATACTATAAATTTGAAAACATATTGTGTTTCCTTATTTGATTGTCTTCTCAAAAACTCTCTGCCAAATTTGTGGCTTATCTTTGACAAACATGTAGACTTACTACTCTGGCTTTTTTAAGTCTCAAGGCAGTGTAGTTTTGGAATGCAGCCTGGAGTCAGCTTGGGTTCAGATCCTGGCTCCACCACTTATTAGGTGTGTTGAAATTGGGTAAACTGCTTAGTCTCTCGGAGCCTCAGGTTCCTCATCTGTGAAATGGAATGAATAGTTCTCAAATAGGGTTGTTGTGAAGATTACCTAAGAATAATAGACGTTAAACACCTGTAATAGTTCTTGGCACATCTTGAATACTCAGTTTTTTCTACTTTTATATTCCCTTTGTTTCACTTTCTGTGTTTACTTTAAAAAATAATGGATTTTATATATGTGCTCATTGTAGTCTATGTAAAATATTTCTTGGAACAAGATGGAATAAGAATACAAAAATGTTGGTTTCTTGGCACACTGTATTTTACATCAATTAAAATATTAACAATTGCTATGCCATAGTTGTTACTGAAATTACAGGGATTTAGGACACTTAACTTTTATTCTCTTTCCTCTCTACCTCAGACACACATCACCAAACAAATTTTCTGTATTATTTGGGTAGGTGTGACTGGTTTTTGTAAGACATTTTTTGTTGTAACTTCTTAGGTTAAAAGTTTCTTTATCATTTGAAATTGGTCACAAGACCAGGGAAGTGCATTCATTACAGAACTATTTAATAAATAAGTTCCCCAGTTTGAAGAGCTAGACTTTTGTGTAAGGTCAGGCCAGTTGAAGACATTTACAAAGAATTAGTTGTTTGTTATTGCTATGTAAGTTGCAAGAATGGAAAAAAAGAAATTCTTTCTTCAATACTTCCTTCCAGGCTGAGTCATCACTAGAGAGTGGGAAGGGCAGCAGCAGCAGAGAATCCAAACGCTAAAGCTGATATCGCAGAGTATCATTTCTCCAAGTTGGGGGCTCAGAGGGGAGCCATCATGAGCGATGTTACCATTGTGAAAGAAGGTTGGGTTCAGAAGAGGGGTAAGTGCTTCATAAAACCAAAAATAGTGTGGTTGGTGTAAGAGTGCTAAACAGTGAGTGGTGTCTTGGAAGTTGCTCTTTTTTCTGATGCCGTTAAAGTAAACTGACATGCCATGTCTAGTAAGAGAGAAATGATATTTAACATGTGTGTTAGGAATTTGCTTGTTCTTTAGGTATTTGTTTGTAATTCTTGGTTTTGAGCATTTATAATCTAGTTATGAAGTTAGGTTTGACTTTTTGGTATGTTGTGTGTATGCATGTTACAAAAAATTAGTGTATTTTTCTGATGTCCATAGGTTCTAAAATCTGGAGAGAGATCTTCAGAATCACCTAATATCTAGAAAAGTTCTATCTTGTATGCATTCGATGACATGTAAATATATAAATACAGCAACTTAATTAAGCCAGTTTGAGTGACTGCAGGGGAAGGGCTTAAAGAAGTAAAGGAAGAGGGTTCATCCACAAACTCATGGATTCAGTCCATAAACTAGGTAAACAAAGTCCTGATGGAAAAGGCCAATGAGGACAAGGACTTTCTTGCGTGTATTTTTATGTTTAATTTCATATCTTGCTTTTTATTACCTACTTTTATTATTTTTTCACTCCTACTTTAGATAAATAGCTTAAGTGCATTATTTTGGGTTATTAAAAGAAGAGCTCTTAAATGTAGAGCTTAGTTTATCATCTGTGCGATAACCTGCTTTTGTGGTCAATGTGTTTATTAGAAATCTAGAGTTTAGACTAGTTGCTAGGCAACTACTACTATTTAAACTACTATTTACACACATGGACAAGTTGAGTAGGATGAGGACTGTTCCATTCTTAGGACTTTTTAGTTTCTTTACGTTTACTTTCTGGTTAAAAGTTTCCTCTTAAATATTAACTTTAATATTTTAAGGTCTGTAGTAAATACCTACGGTGAAATGCTGTTGTTAATTGTTAAATGTGATTTTGCATTATTAAGCTTTAAAATCAGCCTTATTGAGTTGTAATTTACATACAATAATTTAAACAATTTTTAAGTTACAATTTGATGAATTATGCCAAGTATATACAATGGTATAACAAATAGGATAATCATGATTTAGAACATTTTCATCACCCCCAGAAGTTCCTTTGCAATCCTGTCCTTATCTCTCTAGTTCGCAACCACTTACCTGCTTTCTGTTACTATGATTTTGCTTCTCTAGAATTTCATATATGTGGAATCATGCAACACATAGTCTTTTGTGTCTGGTTTCTTTCACATAGCATAATACTTTTAAGATTCATCCATGGTATTGTGTATATGATTACTTTGTTCCTTTTTATTGTTGAGTAGTATTCCATGGTCTGGATATATCACAATTTATTTGGTCAACAGTTGATGGACATTTGGGTTGTTTCTAGTTTTTGGCTAGTATGTATAAAGCTCCTATGAATATTGGAGCATGTCTTTGTGTGATATGTTTTCATTTGTCTTGGGTAATAACCTAGGAATGAGATTGCTGGGTCATATGGTAAGTGTATGTTTAACTTTATAATAAGTATATGTTTAACTTTATGAGAACTGCCCAACTGTTTTCCAAAGTGACTGACCATTTGTATTAAGTTTAATTTATTTCAAGTTATTCTTTTACAGAATATTTGGAAAGCATTTTCAGATTTCAGTGCTTTATGAAGATGGTTTTTGTTTTTTAACTTGCATATGTTTATATTATTTTTTCTATTTTGTTTTTGTGGGGGAGGATGGCAAATCACTTAAATCTTTTGGAGTTTTACTTTATTAATCTATAAAATCCGCTCTGACAAGATTGTGAAAATTAAAATGAAGTAATTGATGGGATATATTTTGATACAAATGTAAGCTATTGCTATTATATTTATCAGGTTCAGAGGTGTTTTTTTGAGTTTGTTTAATTAATCGTATCTTCTCTGAAATTCCATAATAGAAAGTTAATATTTACTGCATTGAATATAGAAAAAGAAAAAAAAACAAATCAAGAATTTCTCAGTGTTTTTCCTGTAGTGGTCAGGGAAGGGAGATTCTAATGTTTGTATGTGTGTGTGTGTGTGTGTGTGTGTATTTTGAGAAGTAATAGTCATACAAACATATACACAAAGGTACAAAATGAAAAGTAAAAGTCTTTTTACCCTCTACCTCTGTCATTTGTTTTTTTCTCCTTGGAGGTAATAATTGTAGACCTTTTCTATGTTTAATCATCTGATCATTGTCCCAGTTAAGTAACCAAGTGTTTCTCCATTGTGAAAAATGGAGGTATTTAATTTTTAATACCTATTAACTTTAGAAAGTGTTTAGACAAACTTGCCACCTTATAAGATGTGAAAAATTAGTGCCTTTGACTATTTTTCCCTTGAATTCTTCACATTCCTTTCCCAGATTGTGTCTACTATAGCATTTATTTTGTATTGTCAGGGTTGTAATAGTTATATGTGTTGATTCTGAAAAGCAAACAATATTATGATTATGTAAATAATAATACTCACTGATGAACAAAGTGGTATGATGAGATCCTTTGAGAACAAATGGATTTCTTACACTATTGGTACTGAAGCTCCCACCATATTTTAATTTGGCTTCTAGTTTGGACCATGAATGTTTTTCCTGGATTTTCTAACTGCCACATTTTCCCCCTGTTGGTAGAAGAGTGCATGCCTTCTTCATACTTGGTTATCCAAATTTTTAGTCATACTGTTTGTTGAAGTTCTAATAGGAAGTGATTTCTTTTTGGGTATGATGCTCAGCTAACATCATGCTATTTGTTTTACTTCTTGGACAAAGTGTATACTTTCTTAGATTTCATGTCTTTCTGCTTTGATTTATTTTTACAATATTCTAAAGTGCCTCCTGAAGTAATTTTTTTCAGGAAGAATATGTGTGTAGATGCTTGTCAATATAATGTTTAAAAATGTCTTTTTCACTTTCACACCCGACAAATACATTGACTGGGTATAGAATTCAAGTTTGTAATCATTTTCCTTAAGAGTTTTGAAGGTTGCATTCCATTGTTTTTTAGTAACCAGTTTTACTGATAAGAGATTTGATGCTAATATAAATCATTTCTTTGTAGATAACACGTTTTTGCTGTCTGGAGGCTTTTTGTTGTGATGCCTTTTTATCCTTGGAATTAAGAAATTTAAGGAGGACGAGCTATGGCCCTTGAAAATAATTTTTAAAAAATTTATTCACTTAAAATTTTTATTAGAGGCAGGATCTCACTATGTTGCCCAGGCTGGATTTGAACTACTGTGTTCAGGTGTTTCTCCTGCCTCAGCTATAGGCTATAGTCCTTTTTAAATTCATTCTGTAAAACATTTGGTGAAGCTTTTGAATGTGAAGGCTTAAGTCTTTCTTCAGTTCTGGAAAGTTTTCTTATTTCTTTATTTCTTCCTTTGCATGTTCTCTGTATTTATTTATGTATGCTTCTATGTCAATTCTGTGTTTCAAAATTTTTCTTTCATTTTCCGTGTCTTTTTTCCCCTCTTTTTTTTCTGGGAGATTTCGTTAGCTTTTTCTTCCAGCCCTTTATTGAATTATTTATTTCATCTGTTACTTTATATTTCTGGGAACTCTTTCTATTCATAGTCATCTACTTCTGTTTCACAGATATAACCTTTATTTATTTTTATTTTTATTTTATTTTATTTATTTATTTTCTTTTTTTCCGAGTTGGAGTCTCACTCTGTCGCCCAGACTGGAGTGCAGTGGCCGCTCCCGGCCACCGCAGCCTCGACCTGCTGGGCTCCGGCGATCCTTCCGCCTCAGCTGGAACTACAGGCGCGCGCTACCACGCCTGGCTGATTTTTTGATTTATTGTAGAGATGAGGTCTCGCCAAGTGGCGCAGGTGGGTCTCGAACCCACGGGCTCAGGCAATCCACTCACCTCAGCCTCCCAAAGCGCGGGATTACAGGCTGAGCCACTGAGCCCAGCCAGATATAACCTTTAATCATACGACCCTAGATAGATTTCATTTTTAAGTTTTTCTCCTCTTTGAATAACTCTTTTCTTTTTTTGGTGGTGTTAGTTTTCTTTAGATTTCTGGTGACCTCTGTTTGCCTGTACATTTCTGAAAGAAGGACTGGGTTTATTGGTAGTACCCTCTGTTATTTTTCTCTGTGTTTATGATAAGCTAAACTCACTGAATGACAATTGTGATTATAGTAATTATACTCTTGAAAGCATCAGTTGAAATACTAAGGGAAACCAAATTTGGCATTTTCTTCATCCACTATTCTTAATTTATTCCTTTAGAGATTTTCAGTATTATTTTAATAATAATTTTGTGTTTTAGTCAAGTGTCATATAGTTTTCAAAAAATTTATTATTTATTTATTTATTTTTAAAGATGAGGTCTTGTTATGTTGCCTAGGCTGGTCTCAAATTCCTGGATTGAAGCAATCTTCTTGCCTTGGCCTCCTGAAATACTGGCATTACAGGTGTGAACCACTGCACCCAGCCAATGTAATATAGTTTGTTGTTGTTTGGCTGTATTTTGGTTCAACTAATTTCTTCCAACGAGCATTATTTACTGCCTGTTTGCCTTGTACAGAATATTATCTTCTGAAGTTGATGTACTCACTTGAAAATAAATATGATAATACCATCTCTACTTCATAGTGTGGTTGTAAGCTTTATGAAATAGTATGGGTGGAGGTGTGTTTTAAAATTATTGTGTTCTGTACCAATAAAAGGTATTGATATAAAAAGTTATAGTTATTACTTTGGATATTGTCTTTTTTTCTCAAATGTTTATTATGAATTAGTTGTTATCTCCTTTCCAGATATAATCTGATTTTTACTTTTAATGTAAGTTGCTTTTTATTATTTTTTTCACCTTTAAATTTCTTATTTTAAAATTGTGGGGTGCAATTCAGGGTTAGGTATACAAATATTCATTGTGCAGGTACCCTTGTTGATGAGGTGTGCTCCTCCTTCCCCAGATAGATTCCCACTACTGCCAGTCCCACCTCCCCACGCCCCCACCTCCTCGCAGTTTCCTGCTACCGTCGATCCTTTTCTTATAGTATTAAGATAGTTGTTCAGGGTCCATTTATGAGTGAGAACATGTGATACTCAGTTCGTTGTTTCTGTGAAAGATCACTCAGTATTATAGACTCTAAGCCCATCCAGGTTGCGTGAAGTTCATGATTTCATTCTTTATGGCGGCATAATATTTCAGTGTGTATATGTACTAATTTTTTTTTTAGCCAGCCCTCTTTTGATGGGCAGCATGGTTGGTTTCATGTTCTCGCTATTGTGAACAATGCCGTGATAAACATACATATGCAGGTATCTTTTTTATAGAATGATTTGAGTTCTTCCAGGTATATTCCCAGTAGGGGAATTACAGGGTCACATGGAAGGTCAATTTTTAGAACTTTTAGGAATCACCACAAACAAAACAAAACAAAAACGAAAGAGGTCTGAAAGATAAATATTGATATTATGTAGGATAAACACTTTTCTAGCCTTTGTTATAAGTGATATATAATAGTGAAACCATTTTTTTCTGTACTTTTCTGGACGGTTGCAAAAAGTATAAGTATGAAATGAGATAAAACATTAACATAGTTGGTAGTGTTAGAAATGGCAGTAAAAGAAACATTATGACCAGACATGGATGGCTTACGCTTGTATTCTCAGTGCTTTGGGAAGCCAAGACAGGAGGATTGCTTGAGCCCAGAAATTTAAGACCAGCCAGGTCAACACAGTGAGACTCCGTCTCTACCAAAAAAAAAACTTAGCTGGGTATGGTGGCTACACCTGTGGTCCCAGCTACTTAAGTGGCTGAGGTGGGAGGATCGTTTGAGCACAGGAGTTTGAGCCTGCAGTGAGCTATGATTGTGTCACTGCGCTCTAACCTGGGCGACAGAATGAGACATTGTCTCAAAAAAAAAAAAAATTATGATGGAGTAATGTATTGTCTTCATTCTCCTCCTTGATGGGTGGACATAGGAGAGCTCCTCACAACTTGTTTGCACATCAGCACAGGAGGTATCTGATAGATATTAAATACTTATTTTACACTGCTGCTCAGTGACCAGCTGTAGGTATGTTCTAGGTGAGTCTAAATCTCTAAACTAGATTTCAAAAGTTCTGTTTTCTTAACTTTTTCTGTTATAACTAGTAACAATATGTGCTATGAGGAAACTTAGTACATTAATAAGGTAGGAAATTTAGCCAGTTTGAAAGGTCTAAATTATAGAATTGAGTAAATTGCAATAATATTAATCAAGGGCTTATAGCTTATGATATTTCATTTGTTAATAATACTGTTTCATTAAAACCTAAGTAGTCTCTTATAAATGTGGAAAACCAGTTTCTTGATAATAAATTAAAATCTTACATATGATTACTTTTGAGATTGGTACAAATCTTTTTTTTTTTTTTTTTTTTTTTTTGAGTCAGAATCTCACTGTCACCCAGGCTGTAGTGCAGTGGCATGCTCGCAGCCACTGCAGCCTCAACCTGCTGGGCTCTGGCTATCCTTCCATCTCAGCCTTCCAAGTAATTGGATCCACTGGCATGTGCCACCATGCCCGGCTAATTTTTTGATTTGTTGTAGAGATGAGGTCTCGCCAAGTTGCCCAGGTCTCGAACCCCTGGACTCAGGCAATCCTTTCACCTCTGCCTCCTAAGGTGCTGGGGTTACAGGTGTTAGCCACCATGCCTGTCCTGGTACAAATCTAAGAAGTGGTTTTATCATTAAAAACATTGTGATTGATGAAAATGCTTCATAAATGTGTTATTTTTCTTATTCTTTTTGTTGTAGTAGTATCTAATAAATTGAACTTTTGTGTTATGTTCTGTATGTGTAACCAATTTTTGCTTTCAGATTACTTTTTCCTTTAGTTTGCCTTGTACTTACAATTTTCAGTTCAGAAATATTAATAAACTTTGTCCTTTGAATAACATTTATCTCATAGTTCATGAAATGGTTTATTTAGATGAACTATGGAGTTACTATTTATTAATTCCAAGCTAAAAATTTTATGTTTGTGAGTTGCCTCAGAAGGTAGCTTTAATTCTACTATGCAAAATATTCTTTAGTAACAAAGATTATAATCTGGATTATGTTATAATATGTGATTATTGTGATGTCAAATTTAACAAGTTACAGAAAACAAAATGTACATTTTTTGGAGTGCTTTTCTAATTTCAGGGTCTTTTCTTCTCTACTTTGTATTCATTTGTTTCTTTTGTTCATGTTTTATTCACAAAGTGACTTTAGAAATAAATTATAAAGTGATTAAGGAGAAAGAAAATGACAGTGTGATTTCCTGTTTACTACCCAGCAGCAAGCTTTTTCCATAGAGAGTAAAGAACTGTGGTAGTGGCTGTGTAAACCACATGTTAGATTAGAGAACCTTACTTTGACTCTTGAGGTTATAGATGGAAAATAAACATAGAAAAACTAAATTTATTTTCTAGTGGCATTAAAACTGAGATTTAACTAATACATTTACAATACGTGAAATTAGTTTTTCTTATAGTTTCAATATATTCATTTTGAAAATTTTAGCCAGTAGAAGCAAATGGAGAAAACCATCAAATAAGCTTTCATATATATTCTAGATGTATTTATAGAATTATAAAGTTGCTATTAAATACGCTCACTTGGCTCTTTCCCAGTCAGCAATTAAGTTTTGTGTATTGACTTTGTAACCTGCAACTTCATTACATTGACTTATTAATGTTAGTCACTTATAAAAAAATTTCCTACATAGATGGCCAAGTTATCTGTAAAAATCCACAGTTCTGCACTTCCTTTCCAATCTTCATGCCTTCAATTTATTTCTCTGCTCATATTTCACTGGATAGGACCTCCAATATAATGTTGAGTATATGTGATAAGAGTGTGGTTTTTTTTTTTTTTTTGAGTGGGAGTCTCACTCCGTCACCCAATCTAGAGTGCTGTGGCACGCTCACGGCCACCCCAGCGTCGAACTGCTGGGGTCAGGCAATCCTTCCACCTCAGCCTTCCAAGTAGCCAGAACTACAGGTGTGCGCTACCATGCCTGGTTAATTTTATTTGTTTATTTATTCATTTGTTTATTGTCTAGATGAGGTCTTGCCAAGTTGCCTGGGCTGGTCTTGAACTTGCAGGCTCAGGCAGTTCACTTGTCTCGGCCTCCCAAAGTGCTGGGATTATAGGCTGAACCACTGAGCCCGGACAAGAATGGATATTTTTGAGTTATTGCTCATTTTATTGGGAAAGCATTTATTTTACCACAGGTATCATATTAGCTGTTCCTTTTCTATTGCTGCCCTTTATCGGGTTGGGAAAGTTCCCTTCTACCTAGTTTGCTGAGAGTTTTTATCATAAGTGATGGTTCATTTTTTTCCCCAAAAGATTGTACTTCATCTATTGAAATGACCATTTTATTTTTATTTATTCTGTTCACATGTTAATATGGTTAATTACTTTCATTGCTGGACTAAATCTTATTTGTTCATGATATATTTTAAAAATGTATTACCAGTTGGATTTATTAATATTTTGCGAAGGATTTTTTTTTGAATTTATAAGAACACTGATCTACAATTTTCATTTCAGATTTTATGTCATGGTTATACAGTACCTGGTTTATAAAATAGCCTGGGAAGTAGTCACTCCTTTTTTACTTTTGAAGGAATTTGCATAAGATGGGTTGTATTTTTCCCTTAAATGTTTGACAAAATGTACCAGTGAAACCGTATGGGTTATAGCTTTCTTTGTGGGAAAATTTTTAATAATAAATTCAATTTCTTTGATAGATATAGGGCTATTTATGCTTTCTATTTAATCTTGTGTCAGTTTAGGTACATAGTATTTTTTAAGGATTGTTCATTTTATCCAAGTTGTTCATCTAAGTCATTGGGCATGAAATTATTCTTAAAATTCCCGTATCCTTTTAATGTCTATAGGGTCTTAGTGATATCTCCTTATTAAATCCTGATATTGGTAAATTATGTTCTTTTTCTTTTGATAATATTGCTAGGAGTTTATTCATTTTATTAATCTTTTTTTTTTTTGAGTCAGAGTCTCACCCTGTCGCCCAGGCTGGAGTGCAGTGGCACGCTCACAGCCACCCCAGCGTTGACCCGCTGGGCTCAGGCGATCCTTCTGCTTCAACTTTCCAAGTAGCTGGAACTACAGGCATGTGCTACCATGCCCGGCTAATTTTTTTTTTTTTTGGATGTATATTGTAGAGACGAGGTCTCACCAAGCTACCCAGGCTGGTCTTGAACCCCTGGGTTCAGGCAGTCCTCTTGCCTTGGCCTCCCAAAGTGCTGGGATTACAGGCTTGAGCTCCCACACCTGGCTTTATTAATCTTTTTAAAAAGCCAACTTTTTGCTTTGTAAGTAAAATATTATTATTTTAATTTGTTTGTCTTTTTCTGGCTTTTTAAGGTAGAAAGTTAAGTGATTCATTTAAACCTTTTAAAAAATATATAAGTACTTAAAGCTATGAATTTATCTTGCTGTATAGTATCACTGTATTCTACAAGCTTTGATATATTTTTATTATAATTTAGTGTAAAATGTATCCTGACTTCTTTTTTGATTTCTTCTTTGATCCATGGGTTATTTAGAAGAATGTTATTTAATTTCAAACTACATATATGCAGATATAAAAGATACAGAAATAGGAATAGCTATATCAATATACATGGGTTAGTATACATACAAATATTTCCTAGCACTGCCCACTGAAACAGTCTAGAAAAAGTAATTAATATTTTTGAGAAGATATCCATGAGTTTCATTAGAGTCTCAAAAACAATATAGTATAAAAGGTTAATTACTTCAGGCATACATGTTTTTATGCTAATGAGAGCAATCTAATTAAAAAGAACAAATGACTTTTTATTGTAATAAGGAGATCTATGCAAAGGCAAAGATTTGGGGAAGCACTAGATAATGTGATCTAAAGCATTAAGTAAAGGAATTGTAACAAGCTTGTTTTACATTGCAGCAAAAAGACAAAGAAATTGAATAAAATTGCATAGATATTTGTGAGGAAAAATATAATGTGAAGTTAATCATCAACAGTAGGATTGGATAGCTACATTGAAAATTTGGTAAAGCAGTTAATAACTTGAAATCATTTCTTTGAGAAATAGATCTTAAAAGTATATTTTGATTGTCAAAAAAGAAAAAAAAAGCCACAGTCTTAATAGTTTGAAGAGTCAGATGATGTTCAGAGCAGGCCAAATAGCTGGAAAATGAGAGGGGGAGACACAGAGATGGAGCCCTAAAATGTACATATATATTATGTACAAATCCTGGCTAAATCCTGAAATGTGCATGAAACTCCAATGAGTCTGAAACAGAAAGCAAAATGTGAAGAAAAAGCGAATTCAGTCATGCTTCACAACAAGGGAAGTAAGGTATGAAGTTTGAATAGAGTCCAGGTAAGTACCAGCTAGACAAAAACCAAATAAATCTTCAGAAGAAAATAATAAATCCAGAGTCTATACAATATGTCATCACAATGAACTGTGTACAGCTGAAAATTACTAGACATGAGATAAAAACAGGAAAAGGTCATCATAGACAAAGAAAAAAACCAGAAGTCAACTCTAAGAAAATTCTCATGTTGAAATTAGTAGATAAGGACTTGAAAGCAGCTATTATAAAAATAATTAAGGACTTAAAAAAAATACGGTCAATAAATGATGAGGCAGAGATCTCAGCAAAGAAACAGAACCTATAAAGAACCAAATGAAAACATCCACTGTACGGTTTAACAGTCTAGAGATGGTATAAGAGACAATGAATGTGACAGACTAATAGATATTACACAGTTTGAAGAACGGAGATGTGAATAGAGGTTTTTTTTTTTTAAAGGGATGAATAGAATGGATGTAGTGACTCATTCCTGTAATCCCAACACTTTGGGAAGCTGAGGTGAGACTGCCTGCACCCTCGAGTTTGAGACCAGCCTGGACAAAATAGCGAGACGTTATCGCTACAAAAAAATTTAAAAAATTAGCCAGGCATGGTGGCACATACCTGTAATCCCAGCTACTTATGAGACTGAGGTGGAAGGATTGCCTGAGTCCAGGAGTTTGGGGCTCTGGTAAGCCATAATCATGCACTCCAGCCTGGGCAACAAAGTGAGACCCCAACTATGAAAAAAAACAAATGGGAAATAAATAATAAAATAATATACCTAAATTCAACCATATCAACAACAGCATTAACTGTAAAATTTAAAATTGTTTAAAAATAAGTATAACAAGCCAATGGAGGAGAAAATGGAATATTAAAAAGATTAATATTAAATTATTAAAAGAATATTAAAAAGAAGGCAAGAAAAGAGGAAAAAGGTACAAGGAAACACGTGGTACAAATAGAAAACATAATCATATCAATAATTACAAACACCCCTTTTGAAAAGGTAAAGATTGTCAAATTAGATTTTTTTTAAAAGACAAGATCCAAACATATACTATCTATAAAAGAGGCCATTTAAATGAAAGACATAGATAGCTTAAATGTAAAAGGACATTTTAAAAGATATACGATACGAACATTAATCACAAAAAATCTGGATAGTTATATTAATATCCGACACAGTGAATTCCAAGGGAAAGAGTATTACTTGAGGTAAAGATAAACATTTTATAAAGGTAAAAAATGCAGTACGTAAAGATGTGAATATACCTAATAACAGGCCTTCAAAATATATAAAACAAAAATGCAGAAAAACAGAAAAGAAACAGATAAATTCACAATCATAATTGGAGACTAGCACCCTCTCAGGAAGTAATAGAACTAAAGAAAAAGAAAACCAATCAGTAAGGATATAGGGGATATGACCCACTATCAACTATCTTGACCAGATATTTATAAAACACTATACCTACAACAGTAAAAAAATTAAGGTAGACCATATTGGACCATAAAAAAGAGGCGTTAAAAAGTTCGGACGACTGAAATCTTACAGCATACCTCCCATAATAACAATCCAACTATAAAATAGAAATCAATAATACTAAGATAACGAGAAAAGCCCTATACTATATATAATTAAAGCATGTTTCATCCTTGCCTTCTCCCACTTGCTTGTATGGTAACGTTTTGTCAGTATTGGTGTTCCCTGTTAAGACTGACTTTCTCTCTGAATTTTAGCAATTCTACTCTAATTCCAAGAAATGGAAGAGTCCCTCAAGCAAAAAGTCATAATTCAAGTCTCTTGCAGTACAACTCTTTTTTTCCTGGGTCGACTTCTCCCTCATTTCTGCCTGCTTTTGCTGTTTTCCGCTGCCTTATATTTTTTTACAGAGTTTATAATTTTATAGACAGAAGGGTTAGTCTGATACAAGGTACTACTATTGGAAGTGGAACTCTGCTAGGTAAATGCTTTATGTGTATATATAAAACGTTGTTTAGGCTTTATTATTCACACAGGGTTGTTTTTCAATGTGATGAGTAGGAGTGTAGTTTATGAAATTTATCAGAAATGTATGAGG
Source organism: Tarsius wallacei (assembly GCA_963574415.1). Taxonomy (NCBI): domain Eukaryota; kingdom Metazoa; phylum Chordata; class Mammalia; order Primates; family Tarsiidae; genus Tarsius; species Tarsius wallacei. The sequence continues at coordinate 10,276 of CAUYQG010219053.1, read as the reverse complement.
ATTGGAGTATGTTATGAGGTGTATGCAACTAATGGTTTAAACCAGCGAAGTTCCAATCATATAGCCTAATCTTTTTTTTCAAGTGCATTTGTAGAATTTCAAGTTAGAGGGAACTTTAAAAGTTGTTCACATCTTTATAATAAACATTAAAAAAAGAAAAAAAAGAAGAAAGTTGTCTGGTCTTATACCCATTCAATTGATAGGTTAGATAAACCAAGGTCATATTTTGAGTTAGCCATAGAGTCAGGATCAGTATCTGAGGTATCTTTATTGACAGTCTTTGATACTTCATATTTTCTTTCATTCTGGACATTTAGGGATATATTGGAATTCTTAAAATTTTTTTTTTCTTAGTGTCTGGTTGGGGAGGGACTTGGACCTGTTGGGTAGGAGGGTTAAAAACCCTCTGAGCGCCAGGCTTGGTGGCTCAGCCTGTAATTGCAGCACTTTGGGAGGCTGAGGCGAGTGGATTGCCCGAGCCCATGGGTTCGAGACCAGCCCGGGCAACTTGGTGAGCCCTCGTCTCTACAGTAAATAAAAAAATTAGCCGGGTGTGGTAGTGCACACCTGTAGTTCCAGCTACTTGGAAGGCAGGGGCAGAAGGATCGCTGGAGCCCAGCAGGTTGACGCTGGGGTGGCCGTGAGCTTGCCACTGCACTCTAGCCTGGGCAATGGAGTGAGACTCCAACTCAAAAAATAAAAATAAAAATCAAACCCTCTGAGAATGGAAGAGAGGGGAGTACCTTATACCTGGTGGAATCCTCACACTATTTAGGTAATGGTAATATCGTTCACTGCTCTATATCCCAGTGGGTAATGCAGAGATGCTGTACCTCTTGAGCTGTTTCCATAGTTTCTGTATCCTTTAACAGAGAGACTTTTTCTTTAATTATTTGTTGACATTCTATAATAAATCACTTTACCTTCTGATTTGATAACCATTATGCACCTACCACTGTTTTTTCTGTATTTTAGCTTATGCTAGTTTTTCTCCATGGCTTATTACTTTTTTTCCTAGCTTTATCAGTGAAAATCTCCTGTTCTTCAAGCCCAAATTCTAATATCACCCCCTCAGTATGTGCCCAGATAAAGGCTCCTGTCTGTAATAGTGCAACTATTTTTTATCTTTACCTCCTTATGGCTTTATATTGACTAGTGATTCCATAGATCTATTATTTCTCCTTTTCATTGTAAATTCCCTGAACGCTTTTACTCTGTTTAATACAGCCATTTTTTTCTAAATAGAGTTCACCACTACCTTGAACATAATAGTCTCTTAAGCAGTACTTGACGAATGAATGGGGAAGAAAAGAACAATTCTAGAAGCTCAGATACTGGTATGTCAGAGATATTAGTGCAAGGCACTAGAATTGGAACAGCTGAGGCAAGGCAGGAAACACAGAGTAGGTCTCAGGAAAGCAGCCTGGATCTAAGATAGGGTTCTAAGGGCAGTACTGGAATTCTAGAACCATTGTATATCTGTCAAGCTTTTGTGTGCGGTGAAATGACTCTAACAGGGTAGTAATTGATAGAATTGACTGAATGGTTATTCCTGGCAGAGGTGGCTGGGCAGTACCCTGATTGTTCCAGAATGGACTAACCCTTTACAGTTGGATAACCCCTTTGAGGGGACATTGTGAATCTAGCAAACCACTTGGATGTCCTCTCAAGATATAAAGAGATTGCTGGTGATTATACAGTACAAACTTATGCAAGTGCAAATTTAAAAAAAATGTATGTTTCCTTGAAGTTTTCCATTCAAATTGCATGAAATAGCAAATAAAGACGTGCAGTATATATATTCTGAGATATGGTGGTCAGTTGAGAGGTGGTTTTTAGGAATCATGAGTGCATCCTTCCATGTTTTCTTCAAGCAACAGATTGGAAATAAATTACATATTATTAATTTGAGAGGAAGAAAATGAGACTGCATTGTCTGCTCGAATAGAAAGATAACCATGTGGAAGATGCCAAACAAATTACTGTTGCACAGCGTGTATCAATGAACCTGCAGTGCATGTCGGTGACTGTTTCACGCATTACCACGTGTTAGAAAAATATATAAAATTTTGATTTTTTTGTCATAAATAAGTTCCTCAATGTCCAAAACTCCATTATAAGCCAAATATTATTACAATAAAATGATTGGTTTTAATGCTGTACTATTTAATATGAAGTGATTTGTTTTTTGCTATTTTGTAAAAAAAAGTGTGGTCAATTTGCTGGTAGATGATCTGTAAGATATCTTTGAGTGCAAAGGGCTAGTATATAAGTTACTTACCTCAAGTACATAGGAAAATAGATTGGAAATTTGGTAGTGTTTGTGGTTCTGGAAGACTGATGCATATATTAAGGGTCATTTTTGCTTTACTCTTAGAACTGTAAAGTACTTCTGATTTCATGAAACTAACTTTCTAATCCTATAAAGAAACTTTCCTATGGTGTTTCTGATGGATCACTTATCTCAGATATTGTAGGTAACTAAAGTAAAGTATATCTATTTCATCATTTAATAGCCCTGAGCACTATTGGTCTATTGTTTTGCTCTTCTGAGCAATGTAAAACAAGTTCTGTTTTCCATTTGATAGGCCTTCTGATATTTCAATATTGCTTTGCTGTCTGTCTTCAAATCTTTTTAAGGCAAAATGTCCTCAATTCTTTAATATGTTTATTTTAAGACACGGTTTCCATACTCTCGTACATAGTACAGCTGTCCCTCAGTACCATTGGGGGATTGGTTCCAGGATTCCTTGCAGATACTAAAATCTGCTGATGCTGAAGCCTCATATTAAAATGGTGTAGTGGCTGGCTCGGTGGCTTAGTCTGTAATCCTAGCACTTTGGGAGGCTGAGGCGAGTGGATTGCCAGAGCCTGCAGGTTCAAGACCAGCCCGGGCAACTTGGCGAGACCATGTCTCTACAATAAATAAAAAAAAAATTAGCTAGGCATGGTAGTGTACATCTGCAGTTTTGGCTACTTGGAAGGCTGAGGTAGAAGGATCCCCGGAGCCCAGCAGGTCAACACTGGTGTGCCCATGAGCATGTCATGGCACTCCAGCCTGGGTGATGGAGTGAGACTCCAACTTAAATAAATAAATAAATAAATGGTGTATGTACATATACGGGACTCCAACCTGGGTGATGGAGTGAGACTCCAACTCAAATAAATAAATAAATAAATAAATAAATAAATAAATAACATGGTGTATATACATATAACCTGCACACATCTTCTTGTATGGTTTAAATTAACTTTAAATTATATTACCTAATCCGATGTAGATGCTGTGTAAATAGTTGTTGCACTGTATTGTTTAGAGAATAATGATGAGAAAAAATCTATACATGTTCAGAATAGGTGCTTTTTTCCTTGAGTATTTTCAGTTCATTGTTGGTTGAATCGACAGATGTGGAAACCAGGAATATGGAGGGCTGACTGTACAGATATCCTACTGTGGAAATATTTTAACTTTATCAGTGTTTCTCTTACATTGTGATGCCCAGAAGTGAATGTAATACTGCAGATATGGACAGTATAGGAAAGAGCATTATATCAGTGCAATGGAAGTCTGCAGTCACTTTTTTCAGTTTTACCCTTTAAAGGAACTTTATTATATTTTGATTATATAAATCATTGATATATATCAATTTGTTATTTCGATGCTACCAATTTACATTCCTATTGCTAGTATGTAAAGATTTCCTGGCTGGGCTCGGTGGCTCAGCCTGTAATCCCGCATTTTGGGAGGCTGAGGTGAGTGGATTGCCTGAGCCCACAGGTTCGAGACCCGCCTGGGCAACTTGACGAGACCTCATCTCTACAATAAATAAAAAAGAAATTAGCTGGGCATGGTGGTGCGCCTGTAGTTGCAGCTACTTGGAAGGCTGAGTGGAAGGATCGCCGGAGCCCAGCAAGTCGCAAGTCAAGGCTGCGGTGGCTGGGAGCGTGCCACTGCACTCCAGTTTGGGCAACGGAGTGAGACTTCAACTCAAAAAAAAAAAGATTTCCTTTTTCTTATCATTGCCATATCACTGGATGCTATTCTTTTTAGTTTTTGCCATTATAATGCTGTTGTGTTTTACATTTATTTGTTACTAAGGTTTAACTTTGTTTAAAGGAATTGTTTATTCTTGTTGTTAGTCAAGTTTTATAAATAAGGCCTGTCCTTAGACAAGTTCATAAATTTTATATGTTCTTGTTTACTTTAAGAACTTTTTGTATATTGAGAATACTTTTACTTGATTAATCTTTTTTGTTATTGCAAATATTTTTCTAGTTTGAATACACCTTTTAACAATATGGTATATTTTGGACTTGTAAAAATGTTATGAAGTTCAGTATATCAAACTTTTTCCTCCCAAGGACATTGAGGTCATCCTTAGAAACTCTTTTACTATTTTATTTGTGCATCATTATGATTTAAAAAATTTGTTACTGGGCACAGTGGCTCTTCCCCTTAATCCCAGTGCTTTGGGAAGCCAAGGTGGGAGGTTCTCTTGAGGCCAGTAGTTTGAGACCAGCCTGGGCAACATACAAGACCCTGTCTCTACAAAAACAACAACAAAAGCCAAGTAGCTGGGTTTGATGTTACATATCTAGAGTCCTGGCTACTTGGGAGGCTACAGCAGGAGGATTGCTTGACCCCAGGAGTTTGAGGTTACAGTGAGCTATGATCATGCCACTATATTCCAGCCTGGGTGACAGAATGAGACTCTCTCTAAAAAAATAAAAAATAAAAAAAATAATAATTTACCTATTCTCAAGAGATTTAGATTGAAGAGGTTAGGCAGGGGACAGGAAAGGGAATAATTAAAGAAACATGAAAATTTTACACTTTATATAAATGCTTGCATCTTTCTGTTTTACCTCACATTACATAGATGACATCATAATCAACTAATTTGCCTTAAAGGTTTGTTCATGCCATTGTGACATGGTAATTTAATTTTTTTTTTGAGTTGGAGTCTCACTCTGTCGCCCAGACTGGAGTGCAGTGGCACGCTTACGGCCACCGCAGCCTTGATCTGCTGGGCTCTGGTGATCCTTCTGCCTCAGCCTTCCAAGTAGCTGGAACTACAGGCGCACACTACCACATCCGGCTAATTTTTTGATTTATTGTAGAGATGAGGTCTCGCCAAGTTGCCCAGGCGCGTCTCAAACCCGTGGGCTCAGGCAATCCACTCACCTCAGCCTCCCAAAGCGCGGGATTACAGGCTGAGCCACCGAGCCTGGCTGGTAATTTAATTTTTAAATGCAGTTGACCCTTGAATCACACAAAAGTTAGGGACACAGACTCCCTGCACAGTCAAAAATCCATGTGTAATTTTTTATTCCCCCCAAATGTAACTATTAATAGCCTACTGTTGAGTGGAAACCTTGCCAATAACATAAATAATCAACACATATTTTTGATATTATATGTATTATATACTGTATTCTTACCATAAGGTAGATAAAAGAAAATGTTAAAATCATAGGGAAGAGAAAATGTATTTTCTATTCATTAAGTGGAAGTGGATCATCATAAAGGTCTTCATCCTTGCTATTTTCACAATAGGTAGACTGAAGAGGAGGAGGAAAAGGAGGAGTTGGTTTTGCTGTCTTGGGGTTGGCTGTGACAGAAGAAAATCCATGTAAAGGTGGACCCACACAGTTCAAACTTGTGTTGTTCAGTGGTCATTGTTCAAATGAATGTCAGTTTAGTGCAGTGGTTAAGAGGATGGAACTTAATTTCAAGTTCTGGCTTTGTGATCTGTTAGTGACTATGACAGAACACTTAATCTGTCTTAAATTTCTCATCTGTAAAGTGGAGATGATAATAGTGTCTGCTTTATATAGGTGTAAGATCAAAGATCATGTGTGATTACTCTTCTCATAGTACATGGGACATATTAAATAATAAATATTTGTGGCCTCTGAGATGCAGTAAATAGTAAATAAAAGCTGTTACTTAATAATCTATTATAGAATATTACTAGGTTTGACATAATGTTTACTAATATTTAGCATTTCAACTCATCCGTTGTTTTCTTCTATATAGACAATCAGGATACTTATCTTTTTTTCATACTCTTCTGATGCTTTACATTGCTCAAAGATTGTTGATGCTAACTGGAACTCAAGGTGATAAGTTACTTAGTTGCTGTTTTCTTATCAAGGTCAGCATCAGTGTTTTCATTATGATGTTTTTCTTTGGAGTAGTCTAGTGTTAAATAGGGGTTAATCAGGATTCCTTTCCTGTCATCTGGCCTGAATGTTGTGCTCTCTTCCTCAGACTTCATCTTTTATAATTTTAAAATGCATGTTTGTTTGCAACAATTTCTTTTTAAATTCATTATGAGATTTCCATGTTCTAATAGTTGTTTTCTGCGTTTGTTCTTCATTATGATACTTCTATCTTTTTCAACATTTCTTTTAAAATTAAATGAATTAGTGCTAAAGCAATAAGTAAACATTTACATTTTTTTCTTCCTCACTGAGGATTGGGTAAACCCAAATTATGGTCATATTTTAATTCTGCTGTTAAATTTTATGACAAAAAATATATGTCATATAAGAATACCAATTTCCTTGTCTTACACAGTTGGTTGCTAAGACAGTCTTTCTAAAATTCATGGGTCAAGAAATAAAGGCTTAAGTATTTTTTAATGTAGGCTATTAACCAATAGAAAAACTAAAAATGAAAACAAAAGTAACAAAAATAGGGAAGAAAGGGCAGAGGGGAGCTTAATTTCTCAGTCTTTATAGTGAAAATTTGATGTGGTTATAGGTGATAAATCAAGAAACAGGCATAATGCCAAACATATTAAAAATGGCTACTTTTGAGAAGTGGGATGGAGAATGAGGGTGTGTGTGTGTGTGTGTGTGTGTGTGTGTGTGTGTGTGTGTGTGTGTGTAGGAGTGGTGGCAGAGACTTTTATTTTTGAGTCTTCTATGCTTTCATGCACTAATAAGTTACTACTTTGTGCACTTTGTGCATGTATTGGTTAAAAATAAAATGTATCCCACATGATTCCAATTTATGAGGATAAAAGCATAATTTTATATGTGTATATATATATATATATATATATATATATATACACATACAAATTGATTGGATAGAATTATGCCAAAATATTAAAAGTGGTTATCTTTAGGTAGTGAGATTTTTTTTCCCCCTACATTATATTATTTTGTAAAAATTTGAAAGTGAATGTATTACTTTTATTTATTTTTATTTTAGAGTTGGAGTCTTGTTCTGTTGCCCAGGCTTGTAGTAAGTATAAGTAGCATGATCATAGTTCACTACAGCCTCCACCTCCTGGACTCAAATGATCTTTTCACTTCAGCCTTCTGAGTAGCTAGGACTACAGGCATGTGCCACCATGCCTGGCTAATGTTTTATTTACATTGATTGATTGATCGATTGTACAGATGAGGTCTTGTCATGTTGTCTAGGCTGGTCTTGAACTCCTGAGCCCAAGCAGTTCCCCTGCCTTGGCCTCCCAAAGTGCTGGGTTTATGGCATGAGCCACCGTACCTGGCAAAAATGAATATATTGCTTTTATTAATATATTTTGTAGAAAAAAATTAAGGGAAAATGTTTAGGAACCCTTGGATTTAATTTGTCAGATTTATTTGGCATCAGTATGACTACTTTTTATTTATATAGTGCAAGAACTTTTTTTTTAACTTAAAGAATTGCATGCCATATTCTTTAAATGCTTGTAAATGTATTGGATTGGCATTCTGCTGAAAATAACAAAAAACCCAGCCAACAGTAACAAAACAAAAACCAAGACAGTTTTTTTTCCCATTTAAGGGTAAAGGGAGGTTGTTATTGGTCAGTTAGCAGATTAGCATAGAATTATCAAAGATTCAAGCTTGATTTTTCTGGTTCATCACCTTTGTCTTGTTGGCTTTTCATTCTTGTTATTTCCAGGTTTCATTATTCTCTGTTCAAGGCATTCAAGTGGGAAGATGGCTGGTGTCAGCCATACTGTCCCTTACAATGGGATACGCTTTCTTAGGAGCTCACTATTAGACTTCCTTTTGTGTCTTATTGTTCAGAAATAGGTTATGTACCACCCCTAACTGTGAGAAGGCAAATATTTGGCTTTCAGTTTATGTAGTGGGAGATGGCAAGAGTGAAGGAGTTTTGTAATTGATGTTGTATTAGCCTACCAACAGTGTCTGCTACAGAAATTTTTGGTAAATATGACTAAAATGTTTGCACTCAATCAGTTCTCAATCAGATTTCCAGGAGAGACAATAACTTTTCTAGAGGTTAGATTGAAAAAATTGTCATACAAATAGTCTCTAAAATATGTTTCTGTGAAGTTTATTCTAAAATGTAGCTACTTTGTCTAGGAGTACTAGGTTTATGCTCTCTTTTTAAAAAAATAAAAAAGATAGTTGATTATTCTGAAAGCAAGTTTGTAAAATGATCCTAAGTTGGCTATATTCTTGCAGAATCCAAATTTCAGTTTTTATCCAGTAATCTGAGCATGGAAGGTTTTTAGTGTAATAAGTCAATTGTGTAAAGGTTTTCATTTTGTTTTTATTTTTAAGTCAGAGTATGCAATGAAACCGGTAGTCACAGGTTTTATAGCTTATGATTCCAACTTTACCAACCCAAATAATACTGGGTTAGCCAAAAATGTCCAAATTACATAGTTTGAAGTATTAGATGTTGTATTTATTTGGGTTTTCTTAAATTTATATATCTTAATGGGCATTATTTCTTATTTTCTTATTCCTCCGTCACTGATTCCTTTAAAAGTCTATAATGAATATTTGTATGGTTTTAATTGTGATGTTTATGGACTTCATTAAAACGGTGTTTCTTTTCCAGGAAATCTGATAAAAAATAAGAAAATAAAATGTTGCTGAATAAAACGAATTACTATCAAATTAAACTTGTTTTAAATTAAATTGTTTTTATAATTAATTGGTAAGCTTTTATCTTACATTAGTTTTTTTTACCATAGATGTTGTATTTATTTATCACCAAGCTATTTTTTCTTAGTCCAAAAAGGTGCTAATGTCTTATGCTTTTGAGTAGTAAAAAAATGTTTTTGTAAAGTAAATGAGCATATTTATATATAGAATTTGGACAACTAATTTCTTTATTTACTTACAGAGAACTATCTTTGCCAAAAACTGGAGAAAATATTCAGATGAAGAGGTGCAAGTCGCCTGCCCTCATGGGGTCTAGAGTCTAGTGGGAGAAAAATACTCTATTAGATGAGTCAGTTTCCTTACCTGTAAAATGAGTGGGTATGATAGTACCTGCCTACCTCATGGAGGCTGTTGTGAGGATTAACTGAGATTAATCATGCAAAAAAGACTTAGAATTTTACCAGGTACATAATAAGTACCCCATAAATGTTGGCTGCTGTTACTATTATTATTTCTGCAAAATAAAGATTTGTACAAAGTGCTTTGGAATTACTGACTAGGCTTTAAGACCCTGAGTCTTTGGTTTAGGGATTTAGTGGAAGATGACCAGATATCCCCTTTTTACTGAGATATCCTCAGCTTTTGATAATCACTACTGAATATTTACATGTTTGCAGTGAAACTGTGTATTGCTCAAATTTTGTGATTTAAAACTTGAAAGATAAGCTGTTGACAATGCTAGTTCAAGAAGTGATTAAACCTGGTGTGTGACCTGGATAAATATCATCTTGAGCCATGTAAAAAAGGTAGAGTGTCCATTAAGCCCCTTTTCCCTCTTAGAGTGGAATTATAAGCCAAAAGCCATAATTAACTTTTTTTTTTTTTTTTTGAGTTTCAGTCCCACTCTGTTGCCCAGGTTGGAGTGCAGTGGCACACTCAGGGCCACTGCAACCTTGACCTCCTGGGCTTAGGCGATCCTTCTTTCCAAGTAGCTGGAGCTACAGGCAGAGCTACAGGCACGTGCCACCACAACTTGCTAATTTTTTGATTTACTGTAGAGACGAGGGCTTACCAGTTTGCCAAGGTTGGTCTCAAACTCCTGGGCTCAGGCAATCCTCTCGCCTCTGCCCCCCAAAGTGCTGGGATTACAGGTGTGAGCCACCTTGCCTGGCCTCCATCATGAACTTTTCACCCATGTGAGCAAGCCATCGTACAAGCAAACCCAAGTAGGGCCTTGTGATGACTGCACCCCTAGCATATATATTGCCTACAATTTCACGACAGACCCTGGTGTAGAACCACCTAGCTATAAGCTACTCCTACCTCATAAAAAACAGTACAATAAAAGTTTATTATATTTAAAGTGCTAACTTTTTTTTTTTTTTTTTTTTTT
>CAUYQG010219039.1:0-13022 GCA_963574415.1 Tarsius wallacei | reverse complement strand
CAGACTGGAGTGCAGTGGCCGCTCCCGGCCACCGCAGCCTCGACCTGCTGGGCTCCGGCGATCCTTCCGCCTCAGCCTTCCGAGTAGCTGGAACTACAGGTGTGCGCTACCACACCCGGCTAATTTTTTGATTTATAGTAGAGATGAGGTCTCACCAAGTTGCCCAGGCGGGTCTCGAACCCGCGAGCTCCGGCAATTCACTCACCTCAGCCTCCCAAAGCGCGGGATTACAGGCTGAGCCACCGATACTTTTTTTTTTTACATGTTGAGTTTCTACATTTTCTATACAGAAAGTCTTCATTCTTAGAGTCTTGAAGTGCAACGTTCTAGTCCAAAACTTTTGTCATGTAGCAAAGACTAATGGCCAAACATCACACATGCTGAAACTGCTGAAGTTGTGATTTCTGGGGACAATTCACAAAGTAATGTCAGCAGCAGGTGATGGTTACCTTATTGGTTATCATCATCTTGGTCAGGGTGAACAGATGTGGTCGTTTCAGACATTAGACTCTTGCGGCCACTGCACCCCGGTCTGGGCGACAGAGTGAGACTCCAACTCAAAAAAAAAAAAAAGTAGAAAACAAAATATAAAAGAAAAATTCTCAGCTGCCTACGAGAGTATCTTTGACCCTTGAAATTTTCATATCTGCTCCTTTGAGATAAATACTATTTAAATATTTGGGAACATAGGATTTTATAGTTTGCTTATCAAATAAGTCATTTTGAATATTCTTTACCTAATTAGATATTCTTGGGTATCTTTTATATTTTAAAGATGTGGTGTTCAATTCAGGGTTATGTATACAGATGTTTATTATGCAGGTATCTTTGTTGATGAGTTGTGCCCCTCCCTCCCCTGGCAGTTTCCTTCAACTGTCAATCCCACCCTCCCTCCACTGGCAGTTTCCCACTGCTGCCAACTCTTGGGTATCTTGTCTCCCATTTAATACCAGGTCGAGAACAAAATTAATAAAGATAAAGATATCTGCATTTATACAGTAAATATTGAACAATGGCCTACTAAATGTGCACAATGCTATATATGCACTGTAAGCCACAGGAATAGTCATGGGTCTTGCTCGGGGGAATTTAATATTTAATGGAGAAAGCAGATTTTCACATAAAGGAAACTAAAACAAGCCCTGTGTAATTCAAGAGGAAGTTTAGTTACATAACATGAAATATTGAACAGAGTTTAAAACATGTGACTGACCAGATAAAGAAAATCCAAAATAAACAAAATCAAGGAAGTATGAAAATAACCTGACTGAGGAACAATCAAATGTCAGAAACAAATAAGTTGTGGGTGCATGAATGTAGAAGGCCATACAAATGAATAGTTAATATATGATCAAATTAAGGAAGAACTTGAGCAATTATAATGTCTACTGGAAATGTTCATTTTTGAAAAGATTTAGCAAAGTCTATAAAGTCAAATGCTAGATTTTTTGGAGTGCTGTGCAATTATAGACTAATGCTGGCAGTAGGCTCCTTCTGAAGATATTCCAGTTTAGATTCAGACTTCTTTTGTTAAAAAATAATAAAATCATCATAATCAACATTTTGAAAAACTGGATAGCTATACAGTTTCTCAGAATTTACCACGGTTATAATAGAATGAGATAAACTTAATAATACAAATCAAATTATATAAGAAAAAATACTACTGAAACAACTGTTCAGTTTAGTGGGAGAAAAGTGAATTTTAACTGTTAGTTAGCAATTACAGTTTAAGGTTTCCAATAAGGGGGATTGTATTTTTGATTTTTTTTACCAACCACTAGAGTTGGATGAAATTTAAGAAGGCTATAAGGAATAGCAAAAATCTTCCTAATGTCAAAAAGCATTTGTAAAGGTTAGTTTTCAGTCATTTCTGAGAAGGACCAGATTAGATCTTCCACCCACAAAGGTAACTGTAATCATAAAACAGAATTCAAAAGAAAGCTCTGCATTTAGAATCTTTCAAAGGTCACCACAAAAATGGAATGCCCTTCATATAAAAACCACTCAAGCAGAATATTGTGTATGCTTCTCTCACACATTGTCACTGTGCCAATATGCTCTTGAGGCCACAAAATATTCTTTTTTCTTCCCTGAAACAGAGTTAAATATTTCAAAATACTGTTTAAGAGACAATTGAGTTATTAAGGTTAAGATCAAGAAATGCCGTTCTTGTGGAAGAATCAATTTCCAAAGAAATTCATAGGGAGCTTGGTATACAATTAATGTACTCATAACAGGTGATTTCTCATTAGATAATAGAGTTTAATTTTTGGTTTATTCCAGTAATCTGTTCTAAGTCTTGTTCAGGGTTTATATTTTTTTTACTGTATTGCTGAATAATTTGCTAAATGCTTTTTTAAAAAACTGTCATCTGTGTTCATAATGACTTCAGATTCTTCTATTTTTTTTTTCCTCCAGAAATGTTTTTTACTTTAGTATTAGGATAATACTAGTGCCAGAGACTGCATTGAGCATTATTTATTCCCATTCAATTTTCTGGAAAAGATTGTATAAAATTGCAACTTAACTATTCTTTAAGTATTTGACAGATTTATGCAGTAATACCATCTGGACCTAGAAATTTGCTTTTTGGAAGCTTTAAGATTATAAATTCAATTTCTTTAATGGTTATAGGATGACTCGGATAATCTACTTAATCTTGGAGGCACCAGTAGCTCATTTTATTTCATCATCTGCCTGGTCAGATCTACTTTTTGACTTTCAATAACCTTTTCACTATTTTTTAAGTAGAGGTCTCACTCTGTTGCCCAGGTTGGAGGGCAGTGGCTTGCTCACAGCCACCGCAGCCTGTACCGGCTGGGCTCAGGTAATCCTTCCACCTCAGCCTTGCAAATATCTGGGACTACACGCGAGTGCCACCACACCTGGCTAAGTTTTTGATTTATTGTAGAGAAGAGGTCTCGCCAAGTTGCCCAGGTTGGTCTGGAACCCCTGGACTCAGGTAATCCTCTTGCCTCTGCCTCCCAAAGTACTTGGATTAAGGCATAAGCCATCATGCCCGGTTACCTTTTCACTATATATTATATGTGTGTGTGTGTGTGTGTGTGTGTGTGTGTGTGTATTTTTTAGAATTTTCATGTGTTCTCATCTGTAAAATGGGCCTACTTCATCCTCTTGCTATCAATCTTAATTGAAAATGTATGTAAGGGCATAAAGTGGTTAATCTTTCTAAAATACTGATTTATTTCTTCATTTGTTTTCTTAGAAAGCTACATTTATATATTCTATTGAACTATGACCACTTTTTTGGCTTTGTTTTTGTTTTTAAATCAACTAAAACAGGGAAGAAGTCAAAATGTCAAAAAGGAAAAAAAGTAATAGAACTGATTCCTTTTGGGTTAAAATTTATTTTTATAGGCAACTATTTTGGAAATTTTGCTCTGTGTTATCATTTATCCGGTCTGAGTCTAGCTGGTGTTAATTATGAATGCTATAAAATATTGCATAAAAATCACATTGGCTGCTTATATACGTTCTTTATTCTAAAAGCTGATTACTTTTCTTTAAAAGAAAGCCCATGAAACAAATGTAGGTGTCAAGCTTTGAATTCGTTCTTTATTCAGGCAAAAGATCATGTAGTGGGGATGACAATGATGTTAGCCTTTTCTTTTTTAGCATGTTGTTTCAGGAAACATGTAGTTTGCCCCTGTGATCCAAAATTCTAGTGACCTAAATCCTGTGGTTATACGATTTTCAGAATCCTCAACTTGATTCAGTTCATTGAATTTAAGCACCAAATGTATGTCAAAGTCCAAAGTTACCATCATAGACTAGGCTACTTTGGTAAATCATTGTGTGAAAGAGATTTCTGAAAAGATCCAGAAGGATGCATTGCTGTTTGGAATCAGATTTGTACCTAACTTTCCCTACAATTTTCCTCTGGTGTGTGTCAACTAATGATTCAGCTTTTCTTTACATAGTCCTGCACAGTGCACACTAGGCATGTTAGTAAATTTTGTTTTCACAGATGCAAGTAGCCTTGCACTTTTCCTGGAGCAATTCATGTTCACAGCCAGCTGTTTTCTTCAAGGACTCACAGTTACTAAGAAGATCTTCATACTCACAACTATTGGCTGTAATAAAAACAGATTAGTTACCTCATTAGCATTTTTTCTTAGTAGGAGCAAAACCATACATTCAAATTGCACGGGGAGGGGACAGGAGTGAACAAATTAGCATCTCTTACACTAGATGACCATTCATGCCTTAAGGGACATATGAGGTGTCTTAGTTGTGCTTTTAAAAAAAAAACCTGGGGAAAATGATCTTTATTGGTGGATACAGATGTAAAACAAGGGCAATATATCCTTCCTTTTGATGTTTCTGTTTGGATGTCCCTTGAGAGCCCCAAAGTCAACAAATCTCAAACTCCTTATACTAGCCACAAGGCGGACAATTCTCAGGTATAATCTCCCTGCATTGCTTCCTCAAACTCAGGGAACTGAAATGCTGACTACTCAGCATTAAGCCATTAAATTAAGCCTGAAAGTGGAGTTAATCTGAACAAAGGCGTTCAGGTTTTTCTCTCTTTTGACCAGCACTTACCCAGCACAGGTTACAAACACTGACTATTCTACTTTCTGTCTCTCAAATCTGTCCATTTTTTGGCCATTCATTTTGCCACTACTGTAGCAAGGACACACTTAAAAAAAGTTTTTTATTTACAGGTGACACATAATAATTGCACATATTTTTGGAGTACAGTGTGGTGGCTCAATACATGTATACATTGTACAATGATCTAATCAGGGTAATTAGCACATCTATCACTTTAAACACTTATTGTTTCTTTGTGGTGACAATATTCAAAATCCTCTCTTCTAGCTATCTTTAATCATATAATTATTATCTAAAGTCACCCTTTTTTGTCATAAAACACCAGAACTTATTTATCTTTTTCTTACTTTGTATTAACTGACCAACACCTCCTCATCCTTCATCTCCACTCATCTAACTCTCCACAGCCACTGGTAATCACTATTATACTCGATACTTCTATTAAATTAACTTTTTTAAGATTCCACACATAACTAAAATCGTGTGGTATTTTGTAGGAGTGAAGATATCTCTTCAGCACATGGATTTCCTTTCCTTTGGATATGTATCTAGTAGTGGGTTTGAGGGATCTGATGGTAGTTTCATATTTAGTTTTTTGAGTTAACTCCATACTGTTTCACATAATGACCATACTAATTTACATTTTCAGCAACAATGTATAAGAGTTTCCCTTTCTTTGCATTCTCACAAGCATTTGATATTTTGTTTTTCTGATAATAGTCATTCTAACCGGGTTAAGATGAAATCACATTGCAGTTTTCATTTGCATTTTTCCGATGATTAGAGATGCTGGGCATTTTTTCATATTCATGTTGGCCATTTGTTATCTTTTGAGAAATATCTATTCAGGAATTTTGTCCATTTTTAAAGGGAGTTTCTAATTTTTTTTTGCTGTTGAATTCCACGTATATTCTGGATATACCCTTTGTTAGAGGAGTAGCATGCAAATATTTTTTTCAATCTTCAGGTTGTCTCTTCACTTTGCTGATTGTTTCTTTTTCTCCACAGACGCTTTTTAGCTTGATATGATTTCATTTGTTTATTTTTGTTTTTGTTGTCTGTGCCATGCAGGTGTTCGCCACAAAATCTATACTTAGATCAATGTCGTGAAGCATTTCTCCTTAATCTTCTTCAAGTAGTTCATAGTTACAGGTCATTCATTTAAGTCTTGAATCCATTTTGAGTTGAATTTTGTATGTGGTGAGAGATAGAGGTCTGTAGCAAGGACACACTTTAAAAAAGTTTTTTATTTACAGGTGACACAAATAATTGCACATATTTTTGGAGTACAGTGTGGTGGCCTTAATACATGTATACGTTGTACAATGATCCAATCAGGGTAATTAGCACATCTATCACTTTAAATACTTATTGTTTCTTGGTGACAATATTCAAAATTCTCTCTTCTAACTATCTTTAATCATATAATTATTATCTAAAGTCACCCCTTTTTGTCATAGAACACCAGAAGTGACTTTAGATAATAATTATATGATTTATTCTTCTGCATATGAATATTTAGTTTTCCTAGCACCATTTATTGAAAAGATTATCTTAGCTTTAATGCATGTTGGTGCCTTTGTAAAAAACCCAGTTGGTTGTAAATGTGTGGCTTTGTTTATATATTCTGTATTTTGTTCTTTTTAAAAAAGAAAAACACCAATAGCATGCTGTTTTTGTTACTATAGCTTTGTAGTATATTTTGAAGTCAGGTAGTGTGATACCTCCAGCTTTGTTCCTTTTGCTTAAAATTTCTTTGTCTATTTGACTCTTTTGTGGTTCCATATTAATTTTAAGATTGATTTATTTTTTTCTGTGAAGAATATCATTGGTATTTTAATAGAGATTGTACTGCATCTATACATTGTTTTGGGTAGTTTGGTCATTTTAACACTACTAATTCTAGTCCATGAACATGGGATGTCCTTCCATTTTTCTTTATTCTTTTTCTTCAATTTCTTTCATCAGTGATTTTTTTTGGTAGAGACATTTCACCTCTTTAGTTAAATTTATTCCTATATATTTTATTTATTTATTATGTAGTTATTGTAAATTAAATTGCCTTCTTGCTTTCTCTTCCAGCTAATTTATTCTTCATGTATAGAAACTGACTGATATTTGTATATTGATTTTGTGTGCTACAATTTTACTGAATTTATTTATCAGTTCTAAGAATTTGTCAGTAATCACTTGTGCTCTTTATAAATACAAAATTATGTAGGTTGAGTGTGGTGGCTCAAGCCTGTAATCCCAATGTTTTGGGAGACTCAGACAGGACGACTGATTGAACTTAGGCATTCAAGACCAGATTAGGCAATATAATAAGACTCTGTCTCTCCACAAAATATTGTAAAAGGGGGAGAGGTGGCACATGCCTATAGTCCTGGTTACTTGGGAGGATGAGGAATGAGGATTGCTTTAGCCTAAGAGTTCAAAGTTACAGTGAGCTATGATTGCACCACTACACTTCAGCCTGGGCAACAGAGTAAAACCCTGACCCTAGAGAAAGAAAAAAATATATATCATTTGAAAATGGAAAATTTGACTTTCTTCTTCCCAATTTGGATGCCCTTTATTTCTTTCTCTTGTCTCGTTATTCTGGCTAGGACTTTTGAATAAGAGTGATGACATTGGGCATCCTTGCCTTGTTCCTAATTTTAGAGAAAACTTTCTCAATTTTTCATCAAAATGATATGATTAGCTGTGGGCTTGCCATATATGACTTTTATTATGTTGAGGTATGTTCCTTCTATAGCTACTTTGGTCAAAGTTTTTAGCATGAAGTGATGTTGAATTTTATCAAATGCTTTTTCTGTGTCTGTTGAGATGATCTTATGGTTTTTGTCCTTCACTCTTTTGATGTGGTGCATCATATTTATTGATTTGCATATGTTGAATCATCCTTGGATCACTGAGATAAATCCCACTTGATCATGATCATGGTGTATAATTTTTTGATGTGATATTGGATTTGTTTTGCTAATACAGTTTTTTTTTGTTGTTTTTTGTTTTGAGTTGGAGTCTCACTGTTGCCCAGATTGGAGTGCAGTGGCCGCTCACCTGCTGGGCTCCGGCGATCCTTCTGCCTCAGCCTTCCGAGTAGCTGGAACTACAGGCACGCGTTATCACGCCTGGCTAATTTTTTATTTATTGTAGAGATGAGGTCTCGCCAAGTTGCCCAGGCAGGTCTCGAACCCACGGGCTCAGGCAATCCACTCACCTCAGCCTCCCAAAGGTGCGGGATTACAGCTGAGCCACCTAGCCCAGCTGCTAATACAGTATTTTGTTGAGAATTTCTGCATATATAATTACTCTTTTTGTTGTACTTTTGCCTGTTTTTATAACAGGATAATACCAGAAATGATGGAAAAAATTACCCCCTCTTCATATTTTTTAAATAGTTTGAGAATTAGTGTTCATTCTTTAAAATTTGACAGAATTCGGCAGTGAAGGCATCTGGTCCTGAGTTTTTCTTTGTTGAAAGAATTTTGTTATGAAATCAATCTCATTGTTTGTTATTAGTTTATTCAGGTTTTCTACTTTTTCTTGTTTCAATACCAGTAGGTTGAATGTGTGCAGAAATTTAACAATTTCCTTTAGACTTTTCAATATGTTAGCATATAGCTGTTCATCATGGTCTTTAATGGCCCTTTGTATTTCTGTCATATCAGTTACAATGTCTTCTTTTCACTTCCAATTTTATATTGTTTTCTTAATCCAGCTAATGGTTTGTTAATTTTATTTATCTTTTCAAAAACCAAATTTTCATTATATTGACCTTTTGTGTCTTTTTTGGCCTCAATTTTATTTCTCCTCTGATCTTCATTATTTCTTTTCTTCTACTAATTTTCAGTTTGGTTTGTTCTTGCCTTTCTAGTTCTTTGAGGTGCAAATAGGTTGTTTATTTGAAAACTTTCTACAGTTTTGATGTAGGAGTTTCTTCCTATGAAATTTCCCTCTTGGGAGTGCTTTTGCTGTATTCCACAGTTTTTGGCATGCCATGTTTCTGTTTAAATTTCCTTTTTAATTTCTTTATTGAGTTATTGGCTATTCGAGAGCATGTTGTTTAATTTCTATCTATTTGTATTGCTTTCAAAGTTTCTCTAGTTATTGACTTCTAGTTTTATCCTATTGTGGTCAGAAATAAGATATTGATAAAATTTCAATTAAAAAAAAATTAAGACTTGTTTTGTGGCCTAACATGGTCTTTCTAGAGAATGTTCTATGTACTGATGAAAAGAATGTGTATTATGCAGTTGTTAGATAGCAGTTAAATTCTAATATTTCTTTGTTAATTTTCTGTCTGAATGGTCTGTCCACTGCCAAAAGTAAGATATATATTGAGGTTTTGTACTATTATTAAATTGTTGTCCATTTCTTCCTTTAAGTCTATAAATAGTTATGTTATATTTCTGGGAGATCCAGTGTTGGGTGCAAGTAACTATAACTATTATTTCCTCCTGTTGCAGTGAATTCTTTGTCATTATATAATGGCCTCCTTTGTGTCTTTCTTTACAAATTTTTTCACTTAAAGTCTATTTTATCTGAACTAAATATAGCTACTTCTGATTTTTTTCTTTTTGGGTTTTCATTTGCATTGAATTTCTTTCTCCATCTTCTTACTTTCAGTCTATGTATGTCTTTACAGGTGAAGTGAGATTCTTGTAGGCAGCATACAATTGAATCTTTTTTATTCATTCATCTACTCTATGTTTTTTAGTTGAAAAATTTAGTTCATTTACCCTCAGAGTTATTATTAATAGGAAAAACTTACTACTGCCATTTTGTTACTTGTTCTCTTGTAATTTTTCTCCCTTTCCTTATCTCTTGCTGCTTTCCTTTGTGGTTAAGTGATTATCTTCTGGTAGTAGACTTTCATTCATTTGCTTTTTATTTTTATTTTTTAACATACTCAGTGATCTATCACAGAAACAAAGAACAGAGTACCATATGTTCTCACTCATAAGTGGACCTTGAACAATTATCAAAATACTATAAGAAACAGATTAGCAGTAGTGGGATTGGCAGCTGAGGGAAACCGCCAGGGGAGGGAGAGGCACACCTCATCAACAAAGGTACCTGAATAATGAACATTTGTATACCTAACCCTGAATTGTACCCTACATCTTTAAAATAAAGAAAAAAACAATTTTGTGTTGTGGTTACCATGAGGCTTACAAAAAATCTTATCCCTATTATCAAGTTATTTTAAAGTGATGATGACTTAAACTTTGATCACACACACACACACACACACACATACACACATACAGGCACACACACATATGAAACAAAAAAAAGTTCTACACTTTAACTCCATTCCCTTGAACAATATTTTGATTTTTGGATGTCTCAGTTTTCATATTTTTCTATTGCCTGTTCTCTTATCAAGTTGTTATAATTATTATTTTTACTAATGTCATATTTTAGTCTTTATACTAAAGATATGAGTGGTTTACAACACAACTGTAGTATCAGAGTACTTTAAATTTATCTTTATACTTATTTTTACTAGTGAGTTTTATAGTGACAGATATTTTCTTGTTGTAGTTTAGTATTTGTTTATTTTGACTGAAGAACTCTCATCAGCATTTCTTTATAAGATATGACTTGTGGTGTAGAATTTCTTCAGTTTTTGTTTAAGTAAGTCTATATCTCTCCTTCATGTCTGAAGGACAACTTTGCTAGATACAATACTCTTGTCATTTTTTTTTTGTTTGATTAGCCCTTTAATATGTTACTCTACTTCATTCTGACCTGTAAGTTTTCCACTGCAAAGTCTTTTGTCCAACGTATTTAAACCTCTTTACATGTCATTTGCTTCCTTTCTCATGATGCTTTCAGGATACTCTTCATTTTTGATCTTTGAAAGTTTGATTATTATATGCTTTAGGGTACTCTTATTTGAAATGAATCTGATTGGTGATATTTGACTTTTCTGTACTGATTTACATGTTTCTCTATATTTTAGATTTATATTTTCTCCAGATTTAGAATGTTTGATTTATTGTTTCTTTGAGTAAGCTTTCTTATTCTCTGCTCATTCTTGAATGTCAATAATTCTTACATATGCTCTTTTGCTCTTTTGATGCTAGCTTATAGATTTCATAAGTTTTCTTCATTTTTTTGTTCCTTTTTTTTTCCTCTGTGTATTATCACATACCCTGCCTGTCTTCAACCTCACTGATTCTTCAGCTTCATCAATATGCTATTTAGATCCTTTAATGTATTTTTCAGTTTTTTACTTGTGTTTTTCAGCCTCAGGATTTATGTTTGATTTTTTGAAAAAATCATTTCAATCTTTTAAAAAAATTTCTTTGAAAAATTTCTAAATTGTTTCTGTGTCTTACTGACATTTGTTGAGTTCCTCAATAGAGCTATGTTGAATTCCCTGCCTTAGAGATCACACATTTACATATTTCCAGGGTTGGTCACTAGTGTCTTATTTAGTTCATTTGATTTTGATACATCATATTTTTCTGAATATTTTTAAGGCTTGTGGATGTATCTCAATATCTAGGCATTAAAGAATTAGGTATTCCATTCTTCACATTCTGAGCTACTTTGTACCTATTCTTCTTTAGAGAACCTTCTAAGAATTTAAGGAAGACTGACCATTGAGGTTCCTAAGACTGAAGTTGTCTCAGCTCTAGAGAGTGCCCTAGACCCAAGTTTGCTGTGAACTTGGATAGAAGACTGGTATGGTTAGGAGAAGGGTGACAACTATCTTCCACAGCTAATGTTGTGCTTTGTTGCATTGGAAGCCCATGGCCTCCCAGACCAACACAGCATCATGTCCTGCCTAAAACCTATACTATGGTCTGCCTGCCACTAATATTTATTTGAGGCCCAAGGCCACTTTAGTCAGTCAGTGGTGATGCAGGCTGCAACCTGAATCTGTCTCACTGGGGCAATGAATTTTCTTCTGCTGCTGGGGCAGATGTAGAGTCTCCAACCATGTGTACTAGTCTGATTTCAGAGACTGGGTTTCATCCTGGTGTGTTTTGCTGTAGTAGGCTTAGTACTGGATTCCAAGGCAAAGTCTCCCATATACTTCCCTCTCTTCTTCACAAGTGAACAATGTTGTTCTTCATACTGTGTTGCCTAGGGTTTATGCGAGGGATGATGCAGGTAATCCCTTGACTGCAGCAATTAACACCATGCTGAGTCACCTGAAACCTACAGCTTCCCAGACCAGTGCACCTACTTCCTGCTGACATTTATTCAGAGTTGAAGGTCACTCCAGTTGGTTGGTTGTGATGTGGGCTGGAACTCAAATCTGTTCCACCAAGATAGCAGATTTCCTTCTACTGCTGGAGTGGATCTAGAAGTGTTCTCCATGG
Organism: Tarsius wallacei; assembly: GCA_963574415.1. Lineage (NCBI taxonomy): Eukaryota > Metazoa > Chordata > Mammalia > Primates > Tarsiidae > Tarsius > Tarsius wallacei. The sequence continues at coordinate 1,098 of CAUYQG010219039.1, read as the reverse complement.
GCTCCATCTTGAAATCAGGGGCTGCAGATTTTGCCTAGTGCTGTGCTTTATTATGAAGAATCCACACTGGATTCCAAGGCAAAGTCCCACATACATATCCTTCTCTCTCCCCCAAGTGAACAATGTCTCTCCATGCTCCCTGAACTGGGAGAAGTGGTAGTATAACCATTATGAGATTGTCCTTCCTATCCCCTTCAATGTATCTTTTCCTATTATTATGCTAAAACAGTACTGTGACCTATCATCTGGTGTTCTTAGCTCTTGTGAAAATATTTTTCTTGTGCAAATAGGTGTTCAAATGGATATTTTCATGAGGGATGATCATGGAAAGGTCTTATTTTGCTATCTTGCTCCTCTTCAATCAATTACTTAAGTAAAATTTGCTTTCAACAGTTTTATAGCTGGCTTCTATTTGATCATTTCTGCATACTATAGCTAAATAGCTCTTTATAAAATATGACTCTCATCTTGTCACTCTTTTGTTCAAAATATTTCAATTGAATGTGCATTGCTAATAGAATGAATCCCAAACTTCCTAGCATTCAGCAGATGTATAAATATTCAACTTTTTTGTTTTTAGTTGATATATAGCTTTAATGTCATTAATATTCTTATTTATAGCTATTTAATTGACTTGGAAAAAAATGTTAATTAAAGATAAATGCATTTAAATCATTCATAATGATTTTAATAGATGTATTCCAACTATAAAAAGCCAACTATTTTTACTTCTATTTATGACAATTTTAAAAATCAGATATATTTATTTTATATTATTATTTTGCAAAGATATGTTTGTGGTTTCTGTGGGCCAATATGACATATAGATTGGATTTTGTCATTAATATGTGCACAAACTATTAAAATAATAGGGCAAAGATCATTGATTGAGGCAAACGCTATGATCCTAGCAACACTGTAGAAAAGAAGTGAGGAAATTATCAATGATAAACTAATTAGCAGCCGGGCTCGGTGGCTCAGCCTGTAATCCCGCGCCTTTGGGAGGCTGAGGTGAGTGGATTGCCTGAGCCCGCGGGTTTGAGACCCGCCTGGGCAAGCGAGACCTCATCTCTACAATAAATCAAAAAATTAGCCGGG